>JZKD02S1719126.1:596012-642607 GCA_000966675.3 Picea glauca
TCTAGGGAAAAAAACCCTAACATAATCTCTACCGTTAGATCTGCGACCTTATAATGAACGGTCCAGATTTACAATGAAATTACAATATACTTTTATAAGGCAATTTTTTCTTCGACGACTTCACCACCGAACCCCCGCTGGGGGCCCGCTTGCCCCCATACCCCCCAGCCGGGGGGATGGACCCCCAGGACCCTGCAGAGGGGGTACCCCCCCTCTGCACTCCCCCGCGTGGAAGAGTGTACATACTTCTGGGGTGTAAATACTTCATGGGGTATAGACACGGCTGAAAGCAAAGGACCTTTGCATCAGGAAGATAATCAGGCTCCACAACCAACATAAACTACATCAAATCACCCCTCCTCCCTAACCTAGTTCCATATCTTACATCCTATCATTCCTTTGTTGGAATATGCTAGAGTTGCAAGTATATTAACCTAAATACAAATAGAAATCATAAGAGAAAGTATCAACTATCTTAACCAATATTCCCCAACAGGAAACTGGTAGTTTCATCACACATATGTGGGAGCATGTATTAAAAAAGGTCTATCATGACTCTAGGTTTTAGATGATAAACAATGGGAAATACCTCCACCCCTTCTAATAGAAATAATATCAACACCCTATCACTAACCATACTATGGAATTGTTATTGTTCTAAGAGATTTTTCATTGAATATCCAATTTGGGAAACCCTCTTACATGTAAAATCTATGCTTGCCCAAATATCATACCAATGCATTGAAAAATGAATCAATAAGATAATAATGTTATATAGGGTAACATTTGTCATTCATTGTCTACAACATTAGCCACTTTAATATCACACATATGTGGCTATCACATAACTCATTCAACTTGTAGGTTAGTTCATAACACAAGATCATGCATAACTAGATAAAACTATTGATATGTGACTACTACATTACTCATTGATGAATAATGTAAACTATCTAGTTATTCATCATGTGCATGGTACTAATTGATTTGTTAAAACATATCATTTAAATTTATATCCATGTACCAAAATATTTTATTTAAAACTTGCATGGTATAAGTAAATAACACAATATTGATCATTAATCACATAAACAATAACTATTCATACTATTAAGATATATTTAAGTTGATATTTCCATATACTGAAGTGTCATTATTCTAAGAGTGCTCCATAGATAATAACCAAGTAAATACAAATAGGTCATTATATAGTTTAGTTTCCTAAGTAAAAAACGGGTCATTACAATTTTGATGGGTAGAGTGGTTGTTACTATTTATTTCATGTTATAGCTCATCACACCAAGTTTCTAAAGTGGAGACTCTGGTATCTAACTCTATGCCTCTAGTATCCATATAGATGCAGGTCCACAAGTTCAAAATGGTTACATGATAATAGTGTGAAGGTGATCAAAACTATGCTATGGTTTTTTTTTATGTAATTTCCTTGTACTGGCACAAGTAGGTCCACTAGAGAGTGATACAACGATGATCAACTTGACACAATTGGGATTGTGTCGAGAATAGTCTCAAATAAGGGTGCAATTAGGATTGAAACTCTTTTTTTCTTTTCCTTTTACTCCTACAAATTTATACTCCCATTTGAATATTATTGCATTGACAAAATTCTCAAATTCATAATACTACAATTTATGTAGGAATTTCATGGAATAAGATCAATGAGCAAGGCTTCTAGTCATAGAATTCACAAATTATCAATACATCTATTCATGTAGGGGTTTTATGGAGTGTAATTAGGGAGTATATTTTTTAGGGTCTTGAGGGAAAGGAAGTGATAGGTTCTATAACTATTTGATATCCATGCAAGGTCCAACAATAGTACTTGGAATAATTTCTCAAGAAACAAACTAAGGAGGATCAACTATATGCTTTTCCATACTACCTGATTAGCCAAGCACTAGAGAGTAATCTTCTTAAGTGTCATTTTTGTTGCACTATAGAAACAAGAAAGCTGATCGGCTTAGCTAAAATTGGTTCCACATAACCTATGGGACTTTTTATATGCTATCTTATGTGGAAGTTAAATTATATATACAAACACTATTTGATGGAGTACTAATCAAAGGGGTACCAACAAGCATTACAAGGGTGTACAAATAAGTGAGACTAGCATTTTCTATGTGTATTCTTCCCTTCTTGAATCATTATGAGCACTTTTACCACTTTTAACCACAATATACAAACTTCAACTTATTAGCATTATATCATCAATGTATCATCTATGATTTCATTAAATATGTCATGAGCATATAATCATAAGAAACATCACATCAAGTACACAGTACACCAAAATTTATGTGGAAACCCAAATGGGAGAAAACCACATAATGCTTTCTTCTATATTGTCAATAATACATTCATTAGAAGAACCAGATTCCCAATTCTCCAGCTATAACTAGAAGGAGGCTACAATCCCTTATTTATAGGCTACAACTTGAAGGAATCTATAACTCTTTGAACTCTCTGTCTCCAACTAGAAGGAGGCTACAACCCCCTAATTCTCAAGATCCAACCTGAAGGAAGCTACATCTACTGGAATTCTTTGGCTCCAACCAGAAGGAGGATACAACCCCAAGATTCTCAAGCTCCAACCTAAAGGAAGAACCACCTCCCTGATTTATATGACACCAACCAGATGGAGGATACAACCATCCTTCCTTTTCCCATCCTGTTGCCTTGAAATATAAGTGTAGCCCAACTATTACTACCACAATCACTACCATTCTCACTATCACATCAACCTGTAACCTATCATCCTGTCACTGTATCCAACCTATCACTTTGACCAACCTGTCACTATCAATATATCATTCTCACCAATACTCAACATCAATGAAACCATATCCTCTCTTATGGATACCATCACCAAACCATGTACATCAACCTATATCAACCATGCACCAACACTTGTCCAAACCATGCATCAACCATCCATCGAAACTTGTACCAAACCGTGCATCAGCACTACACCAACAAATGCAGCAAACCATGCACCAAAACCTGTACCAAACCATGTACCAATATTGTACCACACCAAGTACATAAATTGTGTATTATACCAAGTACAACAACAATGTATTGTCTCATGCATCGACCATGTACCATATCATAAGATATCATCAATGAAGTGCCTCAATCACAACCAAGATAGCCACAATACCAAAATACCAATATAGCCAAGATGTGTTACTAATCAATGTACCATAACATCACTAAGGTGTATCTCAACATGTACTAATATCACCAATACATGCACCTCATACATTTACCAAGAATATGTCTCACACCGTGCACCACATATGTTCCTCATACATATACCAATGCCTCAATAAGATACCAACTCATCAATATATAACCAATATGTGCCTCAAATAAGTGCCAACACCTTGAACCTAAGATGTTCCTCAATCATGTGCCAATGTCTCAACAATATACCAATCATGCATCAAGCATGCACCATATCCATAACATGTAACTCTCAAATTAAACACATAATCATACTTGTAACCTGTATATGAACTATTGCATCATATATAAGACAAATAAACTAACCTGGGCATCAACAACACAATCATTTCCCTTCACTTCTATATTTTCCTTGTGGAACAAAGACTTCCCATCACACAGGGACTCACGTGACGAGCACTATGCAACCCGTAGGGATGCCTCGCAGAACACTAGCTATCTAACTCATGGGGATTATCCAATTAGAGTTTTTACATAAAGCCTTAGATCTCCTCTGTAATCCTAAAACTCCCACAACTCTCACTTGTTGCTACCTCATTTCCCTTATCGCAAACTTTCCAAATAGATCACTATTTCAATAGAAGATATTCAATAGAATATGTTAATGAATGTACTTGTGAATGACTCCTTGAGGTGTATTTATGATTTTTCCAAGTAACATCTCTCCTCAATCTTAGTTATTCTTGAAATTTCTTGTTGCAATAACTTTACCCTTTCATTAATGTCTTGTAACCAACTATGGGCTTGTTAACCATTCTTTGAGGCTTCTAAATTCACAAGGACATAACTCCTCAATCATGAGGAACCACGTGCAATACCAACAATCATCGGTAATGACATGATGAGTAATATCCATCTATGAGTGTGTTACATTCATTTTCACTGTTCTTTATGTCCTTAATCCTAAAAAAAATTTGGGTCTCATGACCACACCTCTGTCCCTTTGTGTAGACTTCATCAAATGAAACCATCACATATATTAACATCAACCACTCTTATTGGCATCAATCACAACTAACTAACCATAAATATTGATCATAACTCTGGGGTATCTCAAATGCTCCAAGGGTTGACATCAATGAAAACCAACTGTCTAATAATCTCCCCCTTTGGCATTGATGGAAACACTCATACTCCAACACTCATGTTTCCCCTATGACCATTTCTCCTCATCAATGTTTCTCTCTCTCCCCCTTTGACGTCAATGGAAAAGGGTATCTCTACTAAGGGATGATCCCCCTATCTCCATGTGCCTATTCTTTCACATGTTTCTTTCCTCATGTTCCAAGTTCCTCTTTTCTTTTGATATCAATAAAAAAGAGTGACTCCCCATGAATTTATATCTTTTCTGAACAATGCTTCTTTGAATTCATGCGCTTGACTCTTTCTCTTCTGATCTTTCTCTTTCTCTCCCTTTCAAATCATGGCAAAAAGGATAACTCCCCCTATAAGTATGTCTCCCCTTGTCTGCATGATTATAATATTTCTTTCCTAATTTATTTCTCTCACTATTTATCTTCCCTTTACTTCTATGTAATATGTCGTTTTGATCAATGTAGTCCTTCCTATATTTGTTTCCTTTCCTCTCTTCTATTGTTTCTTATTTTCCATTGGTTCTTCCTCTTGTAACTCTCTGACATATATAAAATGCATCCAAAATTTATTGACTTCAAATATTCATGGCCTGGTATGTTCATCAATGACCATACTGTTCAACAATGTGTCTATTATGATATAGATTATGTTGAAGGTTTCCCTTTCCCTGTTCTTCTATGCCTTTCATTGCTTGTATTCTTATGACAAACTAATACCACTTGTCCATTGATTCTACTATACATCCTAAAATGAATATATCCTTGTCTAGAAAGTGTGTTAATGGTATTCCTATGATATCTGCATGGGAATATTGCTTCTTAATCGATCAATCTAGCATTTTTTACTTCTTCTATCTGATTGGTTCGAATCTATCTCTACTAATACTTCAACTGCTCAAAGGACAGTTCTATGATATGTAGTGGCTAATACATAAAATACCCCTATTCAATAGTCATATTTACTAGGAGTCTCTAAGCCATATGGCTCATAAAATTACCCGTAAAAATACCCGCTCTAATGCAAATTAATCTTCCTCTTTGTCTATGGATCCATCATTTTCCTTTTCATCCTCTTCCTGAATTTCGACATTCTTTTCATTTTCTTCTTGAATTATGACTTCATCCTCTTCTTGGTTTTTTACATATTCCTCTTGGCCTATGAATTCATTATGATCTTGTGTTGTTGTAAATCTTGTGAGTAAGATCTCTGGGACCTGGTATTCATTCACATTCTCTTCTTGTTTTTCATTTCTTCTCCAAAAATTTTTGTATATGACATAATTTGTTTCCTTCATGAGAGGATCTATCACGCTTCTACAATTTTGATATATGTGTCCATATTTGTGGCATTTGTAACATTCAATATTATGTGGAGCCACAAAATAATTTCTTGCTTGAACATTTCTTCCATAAGCCTTGCAATCTACAACTTTATGTCCAAAGTTATTACAAGTAAAACAATGACCATAAAATAAATTTGCATACCTAGGAGTAAATGATCTTCTTTGTGGTGTGTTTCTTCTGAATTCTTGCCTTGGCTAATCATGATATTCTCTTTGGTTGTTTCCTTCACAATGATTGATGCTTCTTTGCTTCCTGAATGTAGAAGGTATTTTGTATTCATTATTTTATGATTCTTCTTGACCATGATTCCTTCCTTTGATAACTTATGCGTGACTCTTTTATTTTGTTTCTTTCGTAATGGACCTTGTACCTTCCCCAAAATGAGCATTCTTTTATCCTAGTCAAAGTTTGTAATTGCATGGATTTTGACTGTTGATAATGTTTTATAACATTTGAGAACTTTTCAAGTTTTTGCTGAGCTTGTTGACTTCAACTCTCAATGTCATGATTTCCTTTTCACTATTATCAAACTCTTTTTCTTTATTTATCATATGTATATACATTACTTCTTCCTTTCTCTTTCCTTCTTCAAGTTGGGTTTTCAAGAAGATATTTTCTTCTTTGAAATATTTTTTCTCCTTCCTTTCTTTCTTCAGATCAGTTAAAGCACTGATTAATTCTTCTTCAAGATCCACTTCACCTTCTTCTTCGTTTTTAGGAGTTCTTTTCTTATTTTTGGTAGCCAAAAAGCATACTCTCTCTGAGTCACTATCACTTCCATCATATTCATTATATGAATAATTGTCTTCTCTTGAGTAGATATTTTCCTCGAAGACTTTCCTTTTTACACATTTCATGTTTCCCTTTTGATATTTCTTTTATTTCTTGGGATCTTTTTCTTCATGACTATATAACTTCTTAGTGTAAGGACACTTATTTTCAAAATGATCAATTTTACCACAATTAAAAAATTTGAAGGGAAGCATACCTTTGTACTTTCAGGTTCCTTTCTTCAACTTCCTTACAAAGTTGGTTATTTCTTAATCCTTGTCTGAATCATTGCTACAACTGCAATTTGGCTTTGAATCGGGATTTTTCTTCTTCTTTGTCTTTTTCAATGATTTCAAATTTGTTTTATTCTTGTACAGATTTTACTATCATGTTCTCATTTCATAAGATTCAAATATTCCATGTAGCTCATCCATAATTATCGTATCCATATCTGTTCTTTCTTGTAGTGCTTAAATCTTAGGATCAAATATCATTGGAAGATATCTTAGTACCTTTTGAAAAATCATAGATTTGTAAAATTCTTCTCCCAATCCCTTAATTGCATTCACTCTTTCATCAAATCGTAGAAAGTAAGATGAAATGTATTCATATTCCTTCATTTTCAGCTATTCAAATTTACCTCTGTAAGTTTGAAGCTTAACTTCCTTGACTTTGGCATCTCTTTCATAAACATTATGAAGTTTGTCCCAAATATCCTTTTGATGCAGGAGCATATCCCACATCAAGCGAGCCTGCGTGGAAGGCCAGAGACAGCTAGGCAAGCACCAGCACAAATTTTGAAATTTACCTTGGGATTGTTGTGCGAACATAAATGTAACAATTTAATGAGGCACACTTGTGTGATGTAATTGGAACCTTGAGCCATATTCTCTTGTCGTTAGTAGGTAGGAGGAATTTAAGATAGTTAATGAAGGTAGATAGAAATTAAATTCTAGATTAGACTGTTTGAGAGTGCAAGAGGGAAACGGGATATAGACACCCTCATTGTGTATTGTAACATAATTATGAGCAATTGTGTATGAAGAACACAGGAGAGAAGCAGAGGACTGTGTAAGAACACCCATGTACAGACATTTGGATTAATAGAAATATTTGATTCAAATTCATGGTTTGTGTTGTTCTCTGTGTATTGATGTTATGCTCATGAATGTTTGTTTCCTGTTATACACTAGCTTTGATATGTTGTGTATATGATTTCATGTTCTAAGTGAAGTCTGAAAGGAAGAGGGAATGAGTTTCAATTGTTTCTCTATCTAAGCAAGAATTCCTGCAAGGAGTGTAGTCGAAGTGTCCACAAGGAGTGCGTTGACAGAGGGTTCAGATAGGTAGCATTGTTCTCATCTCCGCAGAAGTGCAGTTGGGCATAGGAGCCGTGCAAGGAGTGCGCAGGCAAAGAAAAGTCTCAGGGTTGTGAACCTGAGTAAGGTGTTAGAGACTGCTACTGCAGGAGTGCATAGATTCGAAGGTATTTAGCACTTAGAAGTGTCTAAGAGTTGTCGCAAGGAGTGCACGCAAGAATATTCTCTAAGACTCAGATTCGTGAGAAATCTCAGGAGGGATAAAGCCTTTGAAGCTATTGAAGGTAGCACAAGGAGTTGGTGCATATCGAGTGACACAAGGAGTCAGAGGTTTGTGTCACAGTTGATTAAGTCCGGGAAGAAGTCCTTGGTTCACTTTGTGAATGTATCAAGGAGGGAGAAGACAGACGGTCGGGATATTGTGGAGAGGATCTTCGAAATCCTACTAGCCATCCAATCTGGTAAAGAAGTGAGGAGGTTACAGCTGCATTCTGATCTCAAGCTCTAGGGATTGTCAGTCATTGGATCATTAGACAATTACCCATCAATCGTCCATTTGACAGGAGTTGTGCAGGGTTTAAATCCTCATGAGTAGAGTGGAAACCCCGAGAAGCATTGGGATATTGAGGCATCGGAGTTCGGGAAATTAGGGATCCCGTGGACATAGATATCGGGAAACTCCATCGTGAAAATCCTGACGAGCTCAGAGTCGTCCATCATTTGGGATGCGTGTCAAAATACCTGACAAAGTCGGGATTTGGTGTATCGGAGGTCCTGAGGACAGGATACTCTTGCAATTTGGAATCACAAAACATGATATCCTGATAGGCCAAAGGAATAGTGTGGGACCACAGGCATCGATAGGTGGACAAGTGGCACATCCTTCCAGAAAATTGGGGAAGGAGAAGGCTCAAAATATAGGCATTAGGATTCGCGATCTTGCGAATTCCAAAATTTCGATGGAGTAGAGGGACTGTTGAAAGGTCAACTCGTGAGCGCATAGGAGGTTCGACGTATCGAGACTTGGGAGTCAGAGAACCGAGTTTCTCAAAATTGCAAGTGCCGAAACCACGATAGGAGAAATTTTGACAGGAGAAGGGAAGGGTCGGCGTTGACTTATATCGGGTATCGGGGATTCATGGAACCAACGCTCGACCATTGACCTCGCGAAGTCGCGAAGTCCGATTCCCCGATAAGTAAAGAGAGGGGATAGCATGAAGAGTTATGTGGGTGCAGACTTCCCGATAGGGAAATAGAAGGCCACTAGAGTTCTTCGGGCCACAGGGAAAGAAAAATCCTGTGAGCGGACGTGCTTACGAGCGCGCCTGCGTCAAGTGGTATAAGAGCCTAATTCTTGTCTATATATTTCAGACGAGGGAGGCATAAGAGGTAAAGAGCACTCTGATACACGTCAAGTGGTATCAGAGCCTGATTCTTGTCTGTATATTTCAGATGAGGGAGCCATAAGAGGTAAAGATCACTCTGATACACATCAAGTGGTATCAGAGCCTGATTCTTGTCTTTATATTTTAGACGAGGGAGGCATAAGAGGTAAAGAGCACTCTCATACACGTCAAGTGGTATCAGAGCTTAGAAAAGCTTCTTTTCTTTCTGTAGCAGGGAAAAGGAAGAATTCACCATGCCGCCGAAGAGAAGAGATAGACAATCACCTGATCCGGAAGAGGAAAGGGAGATGTCTAGAGGAAGGGGTAGACAAGTGCAGAATCCAGAAGTAGAAAGAGGTCTGCATAACATACGTGCTAGACTTGTGGACATGGAGATAAGACAAAGGTGCACATCTGATGTAGGAGATATCAATGAGTCTGAAAATGAAGATGATGTTGGACATGGAGAAGAAGAAGTCACAACAGAATATGTAGCAAATGAGCGCTTACTTAAAGTTGTTGCAAGAATGGGTGCAAAGGAAAAAATGGACATTCCAGTTTATGAGGGAAATTTGGATGTAGAAGAGCTTCTAGACTAGATTAGAGTTCTGGACACATACTTTGATTATGAAGATATCGAAGAGGATAAGAAGGTCAAGCATGTTGTCATGAGATTAAAAGGACATGCATCCTTGTGTTGGGATGAACCACAAGAGGATAGGTGTTTCCAAGGCAAGCAAAAAATTAAGAGCTAGGACAGGATGATTGCAAAGATGAAGGAAAAATTCATCCCCAGGGATTACCAAATTTCTCTGTTCAGGAGAATGCAAAACCTGAGACAGAAGCTGATGTTAGTGAAGGAATATACTAAAGAGTTTTACAGATTGAATATCAGGGAAGGTCATTGTGAAAGCAGTGACGAAAAAGTGGCCAGGTATATGAATGGCCTGAGATATGAGATTCAGGATTAAATGAGTATGGTGACCATCCGAACGGTGGAAGATGCTTATCATATGGCTCTGAAAGCCGAAGAGAAGCTAAGATGAAAGCAGAGTCAGAGGGGCAGAGACAGAAGTCAGCCCAGAGGCAAATCAGTTGCCGAGGAAAGAACCCAGAAACCCAGGGACGACTGGAAGAAACCTCAGACATGGACAGAGAGAGGTGGAAGCTCACAGCAAGGGAAATATGTTGAATAGAGAGGACAACATAATGAGCAGAGAGGAGATTATGCTGACAACAACACTTTTCCTTGTACTAGAGGTAGAGGAAGAGGAAGAGGTGGAGTAATCACATGCTTCACATGTGGGAAGAATGGGCACAAGTCTTATGAGTGTCCAGAGAAAAAGAAGGACACTAGAGAAATTCACATCGTCGAGGCACAAAGGCGATATGTTGAGGAAGAAGATGCTGAAGGTGGAAGATCGTTGATGATGCAAAAAGTCCTTTTGACACCTGAGAAAGAGGTGGAAAGTTCAGTCCAAAGGACCAGACTTTTCAGGAATTCTTGCAAGACCAAGGATTGGGTATGCAAGGTCATTGTGGACAGCGGTAGCATGGAAAATCTCATTTCAACTGATATGGTAGAGAAGCTGGAGCTGGAGACGACTGATCATCCAAGCCCATATAAAGTTTCATGGCTACAAAAAGGGACATCAGGTAAATGTCACTAAACAGTTCTTAGTTAAATTTAAAATAGGAGGATATAATGATAAGGTTCTATGTAATGTCATTCCCATGGATGTTTGTCATCTATTGTTGGGTAGACCATGGAAGTATGACAGAAATGTGATTCATGATGGGAGAATGAACACATACACCCTGGAGAAGAATGGGAGGACACACATGTTGCTTCCAATAAAAGATAAAGAGGTGAAGTCGGAAGTAAGAAACATTGTACTTTTCATGAGTGGGAAGGAAATTCTTATAGAGGTTAAGAAGAAGGAGGATCCACAATTCATTGTGGTCAGAAAACCAAGTATTGTTCTGACTAGCACAAGAGTGGATGATTTACCAGAGGAGGTTCAGGAACTCCTGGAAGAGTTTGCTGACATCATAATGGACAAACTACCTCGTTCATTGCCACCAATTAGGAGTGTGAGTCATCACATTGATCTCATACCAGAAGCCAGTTTACCAAACAAAGTCGTGTACAGATTGATGTCGCAGGAGAATGAAGAGGTTAAAAGGTAAGTCTAGGAATTGTTGTACAAGGGATTAGTCAGAGAAAGCTTGAGTACCTGTGTTGTTCCAACAGTACTCAGTCTGAAGAAAGACAGATTCTGGAGGATGTTTACTGACTCGAGGGCGATAAACAAGATAACCATCAGGTACAGATTTCCATTTCCAAGGATGGATGATCTAATGGATTGTTTAAGTGGAGCAATTTTTTTTTCAAAGATTGACTTGAAGAGTGGATATCACCAGATTCGCATGAGAGAGGGTGATGAGTGGAAGACAACATTCAAAACAAATGAAGGGTTATACGAATGGCTTGTTATGTCGTTTGGCTTAACAAATGCACCAAGTACCTTCATGAGGTTGATGAATGAAGTCTTGAAGGAGTTCATCGGGAAATTTGTCATTGTGTATTTGGATGACATACTGGTTTTCAGTAAAACACCAGCGGAGCATCTGAAGCATTTGGCTACAGTGATACAAAAATTGCAGCAGGAGAAGTTGTTGATAAACATGAATAAGTCCTCATTCATGAAGACAGAACTCATCTACTTGGGGTTTGTTATTTCAGCAAATGAGTTGAGGATGGATCCAGATAAAGTGGAGGTAATCAAGAATTGGCCGTCACCAAAGAACATATTTGAGGTGAGAAGTTTTCACGGATTAGCTAGTTTTTGAGTGGAATCAGCACAACGATGATGGAAACCATGAAGAAAAGACACAAATATTTTCATTGGACTGAAGAGGCCGAGAAGAGATTCAATTTTTTGAAGAAGAAGATCACGAAACAACCAGTTTTGGTGTTGCCGGATTTCCAAAAGACATTTCAGGTGAAATGCGATGCAAGCAGATTTGCAATCGAAGCAGTCTTGAGTCAGGAAGACACGATGATAGTGTATTTCAGTGAGAAGTTGAATGAAGAAAAGTTGAAATATTCCACTTATGATAAGAAATTTTATGCCATCATACAGACACTGAAGAAGTGGAGGCATTACTTGATCCTGAAGGAGTTTGTCTTGTACAGTGACAATCATGCATTGCAGTTTGTGACTCAACAGGAAAAGTTGAATCAGAAACATGTCAAATGGGTTGAGTATATGCAGAATTTCACTTTTGTAATTAAACACATTTTTGGTACTGCTGACAAAGTTTTTGATGCTTTGAGAAGGAAGTGTTTGCTATTGCAGGAGTTCAAAGTCAAAAATTGGGTTTTGATGATCTCAGGGACATGTATGCAGATGATTCAGATTTTCAAGAGGCATATAAAGCAGCTGAGAATCCAGTTCTCAGAGACAGAAGCATGATCCAGGAAGGATTGTTGTTCAAAGGCAATCAACTGTGTATTCCAAAATGCTCCATGAGGGAGAACTTGCTGAAAGAGAAACACAATGGAGGATTGGCAGGACACTTTGGTCATGAAAAAACATTCGAAAAGCTGAGTGAATCATACTTTTGGCCAGGGATGTGATCAGAGGTCAAGATATTTGTAGACAGATGTAGAATTTCCCAGCATTCGAAGGGAAGGAAGAAGAATGTAGGTTTTTATCAACCATTACACATACCTAAGAAGCCGTGGGATGAAATTAGCATGGATTTCATATTGGGGTTTCCAAGGACGCAAAGAGGATTTGATTCGATCTTTGTGGTGGTGGATACATTTTCTAAGATGGAACATTTTATCCCATGTCAGAAAACCAGTGACACGACTCACATCATGAACCTGTTTTTCAAAGAAGTCATTCAACTTCATGGCTTGCCAAGGAGCATCGTTTTGGATCGAGACACAAAGTTCATAGGGCATTTTTGGAGGACCTTATGGAAGAAGCTGGGAACTAACTTGTCATTTAGTTCTGCTTATCATCCTCGGATGGATGGACAGACAGAAGTAGTAAACAAAAGTCTAGGAGATTTGCTGAGAGGCTTGGTGACAAAGCACCACAGCAGTTGGGAGAATATATTGCTGCAGGTAGAGTTTGCGTATAACGACTCAGTGAATCGAAGCATAGGGAAAATTCCATTTCATGTTGTTTATGGCATACAACCGAGGGGAATTTCTGAATTGAGGGATTCAGAACAGACCGTAACTAGGAGCACTAGTGCAAAAGATTTCGCAGAAGCGATGAAGGAACTTCACAGACGAGTAAAGGAGAGGTTGCAAAATTCAAGTTGGCAGTATAAGCAAAGAGTAGATCAACACATAAGATAACTTCAGTTCGAGGTTGGTGATCTTGTTCTGGCACACTTGAGAAAAGAAAGGTTCCCGAGAGGAACATATAATAAGATGAAGATGAAGAAAATTGGACCTTGTAGTGTCTTGAAGAAATGTGGGGCAAATGCTTATGAGATTGAATTACCTATGGGATCAGAATTTCTACGATATTCAATGTCTCGGATTTGTACCCATATAATGCTGAGGAAACAGAGACTGGAGATAAGAAACCAGTGATCCAGTGGACAAAGCAGATGCCAGTTGCAAAGAAGCCGCAGATGGAGTGCATATTGGACAAAAGAATTGGCAAGAAGACCAGGAGGAAAGAATACTTTGAGTATTTGGTCAAGTGGAAGAACCATCCAGTTGATGATGCCAGCTAGGAGACTAAAGCAAAGATACAGAAGCATGGACATACCATGCAGGAGCTCATGTATAGGAGCCAATGAAAGTTTTCAAGCAAGGGAGTATGATGTAGGAGCATCTCCCATGTCAAGCGAGCCCGCGTGGAAGGCCAGAGACAGCTGGGTAAGTGCCATCACAAATTTTGAAATTTACCTTGGGATTGTTGCATGAACATAAATGTAACAATTTAATGAAGAACACTTGTGTGATGTAATCGGGACCTTGAGCCATACGCTCTCGTCCTTAGTAGGTAGGAGACATTTAAGATAGTAAATGTAGGTAGATAGAAATTAAATTCTAGATTAGACTGTTTGAGAGCACAAGAGGGAAACGGGATATAGACAACCTCATTGTGTATTGTAACATAATTATGAACAATTGTGTATGAAGAACACATGAGAGAAGCAAAGGACTATGTAAGAACACCCATGTACAAAAATTTGGATTAATAGAAAGCTTTGACTCAAATTCATGGTTTGTGTTGTTCTCTGTGTATTGATGTTATGCTCATGAATGTTTGTTTCCTATTATACACTTGCTTTGATATGCTGTGTATATGATTTCATGTTCTAAGTGAAGTTTGAAAGGAAGAGGGAATAAGTTTCAATTGTTTCTCTATCTGAGCAAGAATTCCTGCAAGGAGTGCAGTCAAAGTGTCCACAAGGAGTGCGTTGATAGAGGGTTCAATTAGGTAGCATTGTTCTCATCTCCACAGAAGTGCAGTTGGGCACAAGAGATGTGAAAGGAGTGAGCAGGTGAAGAAAAGTCTTAGGGTTGTGAACCTGAGTAAGGTGTGAGAGACTGTTGTTGTAGGAGTGTGCAGATTCGAAGGTATTCAACACTTAGAAGTGTCTGAGAGTTTTTGCAAGGAGTGCACGTAAGAATCTTCTCTAAGACTCAGAGTCATGAGAAAGCTCAGGAGGGATAAAGTCTTTGAAGCTATTGAAGGTATCACAAGGAGTTGGTGCATATCAAGTGACTCAAGGAGTCAGAGGTTTTTGTCACAGTTGATTAAGTTTGGGAAGGAGTCCTTGGTTCACTTCATGAAAGTATCAAGGAGGGAAAAGACAGACGGTCAAGATCTTGTGGAGAGGATCTACAAAATCCCGCCAATCGTCTGATTTGGTAAAGAAGTGAGGAGGTTACGACTGCATCTGGAGCTCAAGCTCTAGGGAGCGTGAGCTATTGGATCATCAGACAGTTACCTGTCAACCATTCGTTTGAAAGGAGTTGCGCAGGGTTTAAATCCTTATGAGCAGAGTGGAAACCCCGATAATCATCGGGATATTGAGGCATCGGAGTTCGGGAAATCGGGGATCCCATAGACATAGAGTTTGGGCAAATCCATCATGAAAATACCAATGAGCTCAGAGCCATCCATCATTTGGGATGTGTGTCGAAAGACCTGACGAAGTCGGGATTCAGCGTATCAGAGGTCCCAAGGACAGGATACTCTTACAATTTGGAATCACGAAAGGCGATATCCCGACAGGCCAAAGTAATAGTGTGGGGCCACAGGAATCGGTAGGTGGACAGGTGGCACATCCTTCCGAAAAATTAGGGAAGGAGAAGGCTCGAAATATAGGTATTAGGATTCACGATCTTGCAAACTCCGAAATGTCGATGGAGTAGAGGGACTCTTGAAAGGTCAACTCGCGAGTGCATCGGAGGTTTGGCGTATCGGGAATCAGGATTTAGAGAACTGAGTTGCTCGACATCATGAGTGCCAAAATCACGATAGGAGAAATCTCGATAGGAGAAGAGAAGGGTCAGCATTAACTTATATCGGGTATCGGGGATTCGTGGAACCAATGCTCGACCATTGACCTCGTGAAGTCGTGAATTCTGATTCCCCGATAAGTAAAGAGAGGGGATTGCATGGAGAGTTCTGTGGGTGCAAACTTCCCTATAGGGAAATAGAAGGACACTAGAGTTCTTCGGGCCACAGGGAAAGAAAGATCCTATGAGCAGACGTGCTTGCGAGCGCACCTGCGTCACCTTTGCAGAATCACAATGCATAGACTTGACATATACTAAATCAACCAGTTCATTCAGGATAAAGTTTTAGTCCTAGAATCATTTCAACTAAGATTCTTTCCATCGTTGTCTATTGGGGGAGTGAAAGGATTTTTATATCTGTGTACTTCTGATTGCCAAACATCAAATCCCTATGCTTGTACATATGTTTTCATCCTTCTGGTCTAGAATTCATATTTATGTCCATCAAACTATGGTATTCCATGCTTGTACATATCGGTGCTCTCCATTATCTACCTTCCAGTGGTTAGACATTTTTCTTGAAGGAACTTCTCTGATACCAATTGTTGGAATAATGAGAGGGGGGGTGAATCAGTATGAGCACTTTTACCACTATTAACCATAATATATAAATTTAAAATTTATCATCAATATATCATCAATGTATCATCTATGATTCCATTCAATATATCATGAAAACATAATCATAAGCAATTTCACATCAACAACATCACACCAAATACAGTGTACCAGAATTTACGTGGAAACCCAAATGAGAGAAAACCACAAAATTCTCTCTTATATATTTTCAATAATACATTCATTGGAAGCACCAGATTCACAATTCACCAACTGCAACTAGAAGGAGGATATGACCCCCTATTTATAGGCTCCAACCTAAAGGAAGCTACAACTCCTTGAATTCTCTAGCTCCAACTAGAAGGAGGATACAACCCCCTAATTCTCAGGCTCCAACCTAAAGGAAGCTACAACTCTCTAAATTCTATGGATCCAACCAGAAGGAGGCCACAACCCCCTGATTCCCAAGCTCTAACCTGAAGGAAGCACCAACTCCCTAATTTCTTCGAAACCAACCAGAAGGAGGATACAACCCCCTTTCCTTGTCTTGTCTTTTCTCCTTTAAATATAAGTCTAGGACAACTATCACTACCACAATCACATCCATTGTCACTATCACATCAACCTGTAACTTGTCAACCTATCACTATATCCAAACTGTCATTGTCACGAAACTCTCATTGTCAACCTATTATGAATGATACTCAACATTAACGAAACTAGATACTCTCACATGGATACCATCACCAAACCATGTACATCAACCATGTACATCAACCTGTATATATCAACCATGCATTAAGCATGCACCAACACCTGTCTAAACCATGCATCAACCATCAAATGAAACCTATACCAAACCATGCATCAACACTGCACCACAATCTATACCAAACTGTGCATCAACACTACACCAACACCTATACCAAATCATGCATCAATACTACACCAACACATGTACCAAACCGTGCATCAACCATGCACCAAAACCTGTACCAAACCATGTACCAATATTGTACCAAACCAAGTACATCAACCATGTACTATACCAAGTATGTCAACCATGTATCGTCTCATGCATCAACAATGTACCATATCATAATGTATCATGAATGAAGTGCCTCAAGTATAACCAAGATATACACAATACCAAGATACCAATATAGTCAAGATGTGTTACTAATAAATGTACTATAAAATCACTACAGTGTATCTCAAAATTTACTCATATCACCAAGACATGCACCTCATACATGTTCCAAGAATATTCCTCACACCATACACCAAAGATGTGCCTCATACATATACCAATGCCTCAACAAGATACCAAAGGCATGACCATCACATCATCAATATATAACCAAGATGTACCTCAAATAAGTGCCAACACCATGCACCTAAGATATCCCTCAATAATGTGTCAATGTCTTAACAATATACCAATCATGCATCAAGCATGCACCATAACCATAACATGTAATTCTCAAATTAAACACATAATAATACCTATAACCTGTAGATGACATGTTGTATCAAATATAAAAAAAATAGACTAACCTAGGAATCAACAACCTGGCACAAGAATTTGCCTTCACTTATGTCTTCTCCTCTTTAGACAAGGAATTCTTGTCACATGGGGCCTTATGTGACAAGAACTATGCAACCTGTGAGGATGCCTCATGGAACATTATTTTTCTAACCCATGGAAATCAGCCAATTCAGTTTTTTACAAAAACACATTGATCTCCTATGTAATCTCGAAACTCTCACACTTCTCACTTTTCACTACCTCATATTTCATTGTCACAAACTTTTCAAATAGATTAGTAGTTCACTAAAAGATATCCAATAGAATAAGTGAATGAACGTACTTGTGAATGACTCCTTGAGGTGTATTTATAATTTTTCCAAGTAAAATATCTCCTTAATATTAGGTCTTATTGAACTTTCATGTTGCAAAAATTTTACCCTTTCATTAATTACTTGTAACCAATTAGGGGCTTCTTAACCATTCTTCGGGGATTCTAACTTCACAAGGCCATAATTCCTCAACCATGAGGAACCACGTGGCATACCACCTATCACCAAAAACAACATGATGAGGACCATCCATCTAAGAATGTGTTACCTGTGTTTGCATTGTTCTTCATGTACTTATTCCTCAAACAACTTTAGGTCTCATGACTGTTATCTCACAATTTGTACTTTCCCAAAGCCCATGACAAGTGAGGGATATTGGTGTAACAAACATGATGTCCTATCACTGTCACCTCAATAGGAAATCCCCACTTTTTAGGGATAGATAGAAGTATAACCCAAGGGAGGCATCCCCAATGACCTAAAGGGTCTGGTGAGCTAAAGATAAGGATAAAAGTACCCCCCCCTCTCACTGGTCACTCAAGTTAAATATGTCACAAGGTTTATGCCCAAGAAATATGAAGCAATTTAAAGTGATGAAGTGTACCTATTGAAAACAAGACAAGAAAAAATATATATGGAAGTTTCAAGTACAAAAATGATGGTAAAGCTTCAAGAGACAGTAAACAAAGTGAAAAATATTCTAGCTGATATAAAAATGCAGCAATGAACAAGTTTACAACAAAAATTAATAAATTGTAACAAATGCAATAAAATCTCTTTAGAATTTCTTGAAAGGACAATGAAATGATAACATTTACTAAGAAGAATGATAATCAAATGTCATAAGAAAATTTTGAAGTGTTAAGCTAGGATTCAAAGTCAATTATGTAGAAAATTTGCTATAGTCAGATGGTTGTAGCAAACATTTATAATAACAACAAGAAAGTTAGTGATCTAGGATAAATTAGTGTTAGATTTAATTAGTAATAGCTTAAGAGAATAATGTTTGAGTGGTTGACAAACCTTCCAACAAAACAGAGGCAAGTGACTAGTGCCTTCAGGGTTTATGGAGTCAATTATATCAACACATTAACTTGGAGAGACAACAATGATTATACTTGTCTAAAAGATAACAAGGTGGAAGCTTGAGAAGTAGTACCTTAAGTTCTCAAGCACCAAGCCTCAAAGAGAAGGTTCCACTAGGGTGTAGGAACTTCTAGGTCCTAGTGATTTCTCCTATCCTTAGACTCTTGAAAAATATTTAATGCAATAAGAACTAGACAAAGATTCTAAAGTGATAGCACTTTAGGGCTCTAGAAGTTTGTCTAGACAAGATCTTCTTAAGAAAAACTAGCAAAATAAAGAGCAAGAAAGAATCACCTTATGTTTCTTACTCCTAGGGTTTAAAGCAAACAATTTCATAATCTTACATATGAACAAGTATACATACCATAGACATTTATCATGAAATGAAAATTGCATATTACTTACTTCACCAAGAATAATCAAGCACAAAAACCCTAGATTTGCCAAAATTTCATCAAGAAATGATCCAAAATACATCCAAAATAGCCTCCAAGCAAGTGTGCCTTGGTAATTTATGCCAATAACAGCTTTAGGGGGAAAATTTCAGTCCTCCCTCTTGTGAGAGGTGATTTGTGATGTAAAAATGAGAATACTTTATGTTTATTTATACAAAATCTTGACCTTTAATTAATTTTTAGGTCAAAATAAGGCCAACACGACCAATTTACAATAAAAATCAATTTTGACATGATAAAAATTAATTAGCATCTAAAGACACCTCCAAGGGTGATGTCATTCCCTTCTAGGGTGACATTGAGGCCTAAAGGTGGAACACTGAGCCTAAAATGTAGGGTGCTTGGCCTCTAGAGGCCCCATATGATGCCCACACATGCCACCAGGCTCATGAATGCCTCCAAAATGAAAACCCTAGATTCGGATGATGTCTAGGGTCATGATGACGTCTAGGTCCCTTAAGGGCCAACATCCATGTGGAAGAGAAAGGTCCCCCTGGGTCTAGTTCTTCCAAGGCACCTCTAAAGACAATGTCCTTCTTTTTCCTGGTCCAAAGGTCCCCCTAGGTCTAGTTCTTCCAAGGCACCTCTAAAGACAATGTCCTTCTTTTTCCTGGTGCAAATATTCAATTTATTCTTACCCCTGGTTGGGGTTGCAACATCCATATATGGACTTTAAGCCCCCATGAAGGTCAAAGTTACTCATTACCTCATGTGTACTTGTCCACCGGGTAAGGTCCTGCAGCAACAACGAGTATGCCCTCTAGGGGTTCATAAGTCATAGGGATCATAGCATGTAAATCATATCCAATAATTAAATTACCCAAACATGTGCATCAAAACCCCCTTAACCCAGACACATACTCAAATAATTTATGCCACTTGACAAGTTAGGTTTGTAGAAGGTCTTAGGGTGTCCTATTGGGCTAACCTCTCTTTAGTTTGGGTTGTTTCTTAGGTGGGATCTAATCCAATTCATGTAAGTGTATGAGGTGGCATAGGGTAAGTATTTGGGCATGGGGTGCATGTAATAACAGGGAAATGTAAGGTCTTGCCTATGGGTTCCTTTGTAGAGTGTGAGATGCACCTTGTCATAAATGAAATTGTTTCCTATCCCATTCATTTCCTTTTATTCTTAGATTTATTTCTTTTTATCCTTTGCTTTTGTGATTCAAGGGAAGATTTGAGGGCCACTGTCCTAGCTTGATGACCAGAGGTGAAAACATTATCCACAAAATTTCACAGAATTGAGAAGGCTAGATTGTGATGAGACCCCCTTTCTCTTAGATATTCCACCAAGAGCCACTACCCCATCTTGATGACCAGATAGGTGGTAGTGTCATACCACTACATGACCATGGTCATAATAGGTCAGCTCGTGATGAGACCTCCTATCCATCAAATATTACCTTGAGTGTTTATGTATCTTATGGGTCCCTTTTCTTACTAAGAATATTTTCACTGCTTTCTCAGGGATCCTTGGGTGAAGCATCTTAAAGGTTTCAAAATTGGCTTTTAACTCTTTCCAACTACTTTTACCCTCTGGGCCTTTATCCCCTTCTTCCCACAAGCTAAGGTACAACCCTTCCTAGCATAGCCAATCCCAATACCCAAATAAGGATAGGGGATATGGAAGGAATAAAGATGGAAAATGGTAAGTATGGAGGGAAACCCAATAACAACCCATCCTAAAGTGAAACCAACTTACTAGGGCACCATGTTACCCTTCAAGGTATAAATGAGGAAAAAATCATAATTTCCAAGAAAACGTCATGAAATGAAGAAGGATTCATTACAACATATTCAAGCGCTTCAAAAATCAGAGTGATACATACCATGATACCCAGACTCATTACCTCACGGAGAAAGACACAGCGCTACTTCAGGACCAGGATGGTGGGATGGATACTGTTGTTGGTAATAAATGGACCTCACTGAAGAAAAGAGGGGCTCTCTGGGGCCATGCTTAAGTTATCTAGCTCTAAGTACTCCATGTCTAGGACCTGTGGGCCTTGAGACATGATCTCCTTAGTTATCCATAGGCTAGGGGATAAAAATGGCCACACCTATAGGGCTTCGTGTAGACTTCATCAAATGCACCCATAACATTTGTTGACATCAACCACTCTTATTGACATTAATGAAAACTAACTCACCATCGATATCGATCATAACTCTAGGGTATCGCGAATGCTCCATGGGTTGACATGAATGAAAACCAACCATCCAACATTTCCATGGACATAGTCACATGTGTAGTTTCTATAGGGTATTATACTTCCTCTTTTCTTCTCACAATATCCCACTCTTTTGTCTACACAACTATTGAATAGTAATTAATACAACTAGAATGGAACCCCCTTCCTTTACTAGAGGCACATTGTTTAATATGACCTAATATTTGACTAGTGTTAGGGTTATGGATTTTTCATGCTACAAATCTCAATTAAGGTTAGGGATTTCAACCCTATATAATTTTCCTCAAATTTCACATGTGGAAAGATCCATATACATATGGATAATGTCAGTTTATGTGGAACCCACTTCATACTTTGATTTTAAAAATCATGAGTCAACTAGTACGAGGAATAACTCCCGTATATGAAATTTGATTGAGGTGATCATTGTGCCAATGGAGAGATCTCCTTACATGAAAAAATATTTAAGGGTTATAGACTTTGAATGCAAAGTTTTGACCCCCAAAATGATCATTAATAACCTAAATAGGCTCCAAAATTTTCAGGACTCCAAATCACCAAAATTATGATGATGATGATTAACATTTACTAAGACCAAATTGGTCTATCAGAACTTAAGAGGGTAAGGGATTACATGCAATTATTTAGAGTGATTCTTATGTGATCGACAAGAATTACGAAAATATTTCTTAGATCACCATAGTTTTGTTAAGTTAAATGGTTAGGAAGGTTGGTAGTGTGACAAATATTTTGAAATTGAGATGTAATTTGGATATAGGCTAGACAATCTAAGAGAAAGTGCTTTTCATATTCAACCTTATTAGTGTCACAAAGGTGACACATTATTTCATCCCATGGTGTTCTAGGAATTGACCAATGCCCAGTTTCACTATGGAGCTTGTGAGAATTTTGTTCTTATCTTAAAAAGGTTTATTTTTTTGTTTACACTTGTCAAAACATAGAGATAATTTTGATCTTCTAGATTAGGGTTGATTACATCATTATGATACCTTAATTTTATTTTTTCCTCTAACTCTTTATGACACCACATTTTCTCCTTAAATTTTGATTTAACAATATTTTTAATAGTATCCTTATTCTGCAAAAATGGTGTCTTCCATGATTCCCCAATATCTTAGCCAAGATTGGGCATCTTTATGCCATCCTTTCTTGAGTCGAAGATGGTTATGAATGGGTTTTGAAGCAATTTTAGGAATCTTCTTGTCTTCCATGTTGTTTATCTTTTTCTTATACATTAGCTATCTAGTCATAGCCATGCTCTCAATCGGGGAAAGGATTTCCTCTAAGATGAGGATGGGATAGTGAGTATTTCCTTTAATTTTTAGATTATAGGTTATAAAATTATTTTGGATTTTCTCTATCTTTCTCTAGGATTCATGAGAGATATTTCATCCCCAAAATTTCCATCCATATAGAATAATAGGAATAACAAGAGGCTCAAAGAGGGTTTTAGGATATTTAGTTGGTTTTCAATATTGTGGGGAATCCTCGCCATAAGCACAATATCATCATCATAAAGAAGAAGATTGATGACTATACCAGTGAGAGTAGGTCTGACACAACCTGCTTCTTCCAAGAAATCTTCTAACTTATCAATGTATATGCCAAAAATGGTAGGGGACAAGGGACAACCTTGCTTGAATCCAATAATGTAGTTAATATCTTTAGACCAACCCTCTACATTATCAAATTCACAATAATGTTCTCATACAGCCTTGTTGCAACAACCCCTAACTCAAAAGGAAATTTTATCTCTTCCAACCTATTCCAAAGGTTTTTCCTAGGAACCATGTCAAAAGTTTTCTAAAGTCAACAAAACAACAAAAAATGAGTGTTTTAGTATTTTGAAACTTCTCTACAATAATCCTAAAGGTAACGATATGGTCCACAGTTGAATGATATCTCCTAAAACAATCTCGACCTTTAGCTCTTTTACTGTGACTTTCTAGCTCCAAAGGACAATCTTTTTTTCCAAAATAATTTCATAAAGCTTGGCTAAAATCAGGCTAATCATAATGGTCCTATAATTAGAGGGAATTTTTCTATCCCCATTTTTAAAAATAAGAACAATGAGGCTTTGCATCCAGGGTTTAGGGAAACGTCACTTGACTGCTAAGTTGAAGAGCTTTTGTATGTGACAGATGAGGATAGGCCCTCCGATTTTAAAAATTTCAGCTTGGTACCCTTCAATGTCCTTATCTTTCCCATATGCAAGGTGCTTGACCCTGAAATCTATGTCATCGAAAGAAAAAACTTCATCTTTTGTAGGGACAAAAGGAATGGCGTCCATGGCATTAGGTAACATGTAAATACTTTTAAGGTAGGAATTACATTCCCTTAAGGGAATCATATTATTTTCTTTAGTATTTTGGATTAGAATTTTCCTCCAAAATTTATTAGGATCAAGCCTATATAGTTATGAAAGTTTCTCTTTCATTTTATTGATATAGTCTATTTTTTCCTTCTAATTAGGGATTTGTACATAATGATCTTTTGAATTTTTAAGAACTCATTATCTTCAAGACCACTCTGAGACCAAAGAAAAGATATGAAGGAAAGAAAGGGGATAAGAATATAGAAGACCTACAAAACTAGTTATATGTCGCTATATATCATCATATGAACTACTATACCTATGATATGCTCCTTTATGAGAAAAATCATGAATCGGGTTGTCTATTTTCCTTGTTTTTTGAGAAAATAAAATATATTTTCAAATGTTTTTCAACTTTCGGTAAACAAAAGTATTCTTTATTTATTTAGTATTTCACTTTACAGTAAAAAAAAACTTCTCATGAATCTTGTTAGATTTCTATTGATTATTTTTTGAATTTTTTTTATTGACATTTGATACATCAATTTAGTTATTGTTTGATAGTATGTTCCTTAAAAATGAAGGCACTGATAATGAGTTATGTATATTGACAGCAATTTATTCATTATTAAACTTTTGTTTATGAAAAATGAAATATGTTGCAACAATGCAAATGGACTCTATTAAAGTATGACTATAGGTTTGAAGACAATAGATGAATATTATAATTACTGCAATTTTTTGAATTGGACCAATCTCAAAAAGTTGCATATTTTAAACATGTTTAGATTAACACCATGTATATGCCTTAATTTTTATTTAAGAGTAAAATATAAAATTACCCTTTTGAAGAAGAAAATGAAAGGTTTTGTAATATAATTTTTCCATAATTTTCGACTATGTATTATTGCAAATATTGATTTTTCATTTTAATGAAACATTATGTCATCTAAAAATAATATGTAGACATATCTTTATAAAATTAACTAAAATTACTAAAAAAAAATAAATTGAATACAAATGGTATCAAATGAAAGTAGGTTAAATTATGAAAATGTTGGTACTAGTTTTGAAACGAGACTCACACTATTTTAACAATTCTTCTCCTCCCCAAGTTGGAGTAAGTTGAAGTGAACGCATACTTTTCTGAAAAGTGTCATAGTTACAGGTTTTCATCCGAACTAATAGTTCTACTGAAATTTAGTTTTAACAAAAAGTTGTTCTTAGATTTGTAATTTATGTTTGATTTTTCAAGGGTGTCATTAGATTTAACTTTTGACCGAAAAAAACTTTCGTCTAAATACTTTTCAGCCGAAAAATTCAAGAGTTTGGCTGAAAATGTGTCATTAGCAATTGTTTTGACCCGATTCTCACGAAAGTGTTACCCAAATTCGTGATTTTACCTCTACAACATTGTTTGACATGTTTTTCATGTTGTGTGTTGCTCAACATCAATCATACATTTGGTATGACATTCTAGGGGTAATGAGCATTTATAATGTGTATTCATTGTTTCTTTCTTCTCAATTGATGAAATAATTATAGAATACACTTGATTGGATGGTTGAATGTATGGAAGAGAGAGTAAGAAAGATGTCCCCATTAAAAAAACACAAGTACATTTATTATTATTATGTATCTTGATCATAATTGTTCATTTGATCATGTAATTGATCCAAGGTTAGGATTCAAATTTTCCTTGAATATTTTTTTTTAAACAATAAATAATATTAAATGAAATATACATTACAATTTGATTTTTTTTTATCATATCTCTATCTTTAAAAAAATTAAAATATTAATTAACTAGATACATATGATAAAAATGTATTTAATTAAACTTTGAATAAAAATTATTTAATCCTATATTGGTCAGCATTACATTATACCAAAAAAAGAATAATAAAAAATTATTTAATCCTATATTATACTAAAAAAGTCAACATTATATTATGATGATGATGATTAATGTCCACTAAGACCAAATTGGTCTATCGTACCTTAAGAGGGTAAGTGACTACTTGTGATTCTTTGTAATTTTGTTTATGTGTTCAAAAAGCATTAAGAGAAGATTTCCAAGATCACCATAGTTTTGTTGAGTTAAGAGGTTAGGAAGGTTGGTAGTGTGACACATATTTTGAAAATGATATCTAATCATGGTATAGGTTGGAGAATCTAAGAGAAATTTATTTTCATATTCAACCTTCTTAGTGTCATAAAGGTGACACACTCTTTCATCCCATGGCATTTTAGGAATTGACCAATGCCTAGTTTCATTATGGAGCTCATGAGAATTTGTTCTTATATTAGTGTTAGCACTCTGTAATTTGCTTGGCTGAAGAAACAACTTACATAGGTAACCACAAAGCCACTTTAGAAATGGACACTAGCCTATACAGTTCAGAGAGGGATCTCTCTTGTCACTTAGTCTCTTATAGATATATTTTCTTTCTAAAATCAATGGCTAGGTTTTGATAATTGGATATATTTTTATAAGGTTTGTTTGAAAGGAGGTATGGTATCTCTTTGGAAATGAAGTCAACCCATAAAAATGAATGAAAACAATGGCTGGTATGTTGAAATTCTCATAGGAACAAAGGCTAAATTAGGTGATGAACTTTCAATTTTTTAGTTTTTTTTTGTAGGGTGAAAGAAGATGGAAACATGTAACAGAATAAGAGCACAATGAAAGGTGAATTCTGACCATCTAAGAGAGAAAAAACAAATTTTAAATGACTCAAATTTAAAGCACCATTTAGATGAATTTTAGACCCTTTAATATCTTATTTAGAAAGACTAGAGCACAAGCTTCAGGACACCACCATTAGAATCTTTTTCTTGGAAATCTTTGGACTTCTTCATTTGTATTTCATTCAGATTTAGAATTTTTTTTACAGTATCAAGAAAAATGACTATACTTCTTCCAACTCGCCCTTTTTACATCAAAAGTGATCAAATATATAAGAGCATATTGCCACAGTAGGCTACTAGGAGTTGAACTACTACCACCTATAATCATGGATATGGTTACATTAAAGGAGAACAACTCCTAAACAACTTTACTATAAATAGTAAATCTGATTTTGAGCATCTTAAATGTAAAACAAACTATCTTTTGCAATCATAGATATTGAGAAAAATTTGAATATGTTGTTGTGATGAGTCACCAAGTACATCTAGAAACCACTCTGAGGTACCCCATGCATTGTTGAGCAACTCTTCCACCTTTGCATAAAAAACTAGAGCTATTGTTGCACAAGTTCTACCTACAACGTTTGCATAGAAACTTTGCATAACACACTTCATTTTGTTGAAACCTATGGAGAACCTAGTGGCAAGAACCCATTGGAGACCTGTGTTTACTACAAATATCATATGCCAATCACCTCATGCTGTCCCTTTTATTCATGTGAGTATACAACATCTGCTTAGCGATATTTCACTATGCAAGTGTTGTGTATGGCAATTTACCAATCAAAACAACAATTGTGTCTAGGAAATGACTTATGTTGTCACCCTTCTATGAATCAGAGGTACAGAGAGTGAATTTTTTTTTTCATAACATATCCCAAATCTGATAACATCCTTTCTCTTCTTCATCATCATGTCCTTTGTAATTCCTCAATGCAAACTCCCTTAATGAGAACAACTTATACGACATAACCAAAAATTGAGATGACCTCTTACCCAAAAAGACAAAATTGTAAGGTTTCTTCATTTATATCTCTACTACTTCTGCAAGTAGTTCAAGCCTCCTTTTGGCTTCATCATTTAGCTACACTTTTTACTTGAGATACCTCGTTTCCTTTCTTAATGTCAAGTTTTTCACTTTCAAGTTTCCTACTTGCCTGATCAGCGCTGCACTTCTTCTCACTTTAGATTGGGCGCTAGAAAGGGACGCAGAAGCATTATCTATGGTTGGTTTTCATTCTCGAAAGTGTTTCATTATTCTGTCCTTTGATATCCTTTTTTGTTCCCTGAGCCGAATAATTTGGTCTTGGGCTTCCCTCAATTTTTTATTTAGCCACTTCACAGTTTTCTCACCCTCTCCAAGTGATGTATGGGTTTTTTCAATTTTTGTAGGCTGGCCTTGCACATATACACTCTTTCTCCCTGGCTGAGGACCTTGTTATAGGAGTTGAAGGTTTGGATGAAACTGTAGTCTTGGGAATTTGCACAACATCCTTTTCCTTTGATATTTCATTTCTAGAATCTTCCTTAATTTGTGGTGTCTGTGCCTCAAGATCCTTCTCTGCCAGCTTTATTTTCAATTCTCTTCTCTCATGGTAGAACTGAGCAATGGCATGTTGAGCTTCTTCTGAGGTGTTGTTGCATCTCCCTGATCTTTGAATCTTTATCCCTTGAATTCACCTGTTCTTCATCCATCTCCTGAGCTGCAACTTCAATAAAATCTATTTGTAATATGGGTGTGGAAAACCTTCTAGCAGCTAACCTTGTGATTGGTATTATGGGTGCCCGTGTCTCTCTTCGATCATCAGTGAAATGTAGCCTCCTAGGTATCTTCAAAACTTGTTGGCTTGGTGATGGGCCTTTAATCTCTTTTCCCTTTCTCTTTTCATAAGCACTTCTTCCTATTCCTCTTGAGCTATTAGAAGCCAATATTTCAACAGATAAGGGGGTATCTCCTTTGGGATCCAGGGGAATGTTTGTTGATGTCAAGAAGGAATCCCATTCCTTGTTCAATTTTTCTTAGCTCCTCAACCACTAATAGCTTCACCAAGGAGAAGTGGAACAAGCTGCTCTTAAGTTGGTCATCCATGGCTTGGAATTTATCTTCTATTTTTCCTAAACTTCTATCCATGTAAAAAGGTAAGTTAAGGGGGATTTTTCTTGTAAAATGCATGAGAAGTCTTATATGGTACTGGTACACCCTGTCAAACCTACCGTCACAAGTGAAATACTTTTGGATTACTCTCATTAGTTTCTCATAGGGTTCCAAAACATACTCCCTGGGGATAGTGGCACCAATTTTCTTCCTTCTATACTAGGCCTCGAGGAAATCACCAATTTTCTTCCTTCTATACTAGGCCTCAAGGAAATCAATATAAAACATAAGCTCGAGAGGCATACCTTTAAACCATTTCTCTCCATGTATTGTAATCTTTGTTGCAGCTGCTATGGTCTCGTATGATACTGGAAATGTGACCTATTCAATGGTTGTATTGACATCATTAAAATTCAAGGAGAAATACTTTGTTAGCTACATGTTATACCCCTAGATCCTTTCACAAAATCTCATACACCCAGCCTACTCAAACAACATTCTATAGGCAGGGTCTGAATTTACTAAAGTCAAATTATGTGTCTCATACCTTAGCACATTTCCACCCCTATGTTTCTTCTTTTCCCGTGTTGTCATGGCTTTGCGATTCTTTTATTTGCAAGGTAATCTTTTAAAATTGTAAAAAGAAGATGGGTCTTCAAAATTTAGCAGGAAAGCTTGCGCAACAAATAAGCAGGGCTAGGGTTTGCTCGAATAAGATTAACATACCTTTTTTGTATGAGAGGTGAACTATTTGAAGGGATAAGATAGCATAAATAACTAGCTCAAATTTTTTTTACACAATGATACTATGAACAAGGTATGTGTAGAAAAAAACACAACAACAGTCTTTGCATAGTGAGTACTACCACACAGAGTTTGCGTAGCGAGGGGAATCTAAACAGGGTTTGTGTAGCAGAAGAATTTAAAGCTTGCTCGAGGAATTATGGCTTATGCACATGTTGTGAATGTAATGAAAATAGACAAAAGGTGACAAATGTGCATGCGTGAGTGGATAAGGAGTGGATTTGAAAAATACATTACTTGTTCATAGATGACAAGACCTCCCAAGCCAATTCTAGTAATTTATGCAACGAATTAGCAATGCGCATATGTTTTAATTTTTCCGATGGTACAAATGACATGGGGTGTAATCATTGTCCCTTTTTTGACCTCATCATTTGTGATGATGAACCATGATACCTTTTGACATGACTTTCATCCCTACCTATGAATCAACTTTGACACATAATTTCCCATTTTGTGACATGATTTTAAACTAGGAAAACAAGGACCTTTATAAATATTTCAACATGATGGAGTCTTATACCCCTTGATGGTGTATTATGAGATAGAAATGACACCCTTTGACTCAAGCCTATGACTTAACTCTCTATTGACATGCATACTACCCTTTATTTGATCAATGACTTCATGAACATACCAAACTCATTATGACTCATTTAGGAATGCCTTGGTCTTCCCAAGATCAAGGCATAACTCTGAAGGCTCTGGACAAACCTCTAACTATACCCTAAAAATAATGATGCTAACACTTAGAAATGCTTATTTTTTTCTTTACAATTGGAAAAACAGATAGACAATTTTGATCTTCTGGATTAGGGTTGATTACATCCTTATAATACCTTAATTTTCTTTTTTCCTCTAACTATTTATCACACCACATTTTCTCCTTAATTTTTGATATGACAATTTTTTTAATAGTATCTTTATTCTGCAAAATGGTGTCTTCCATGATTCCCCAATAGTTTAGCCAAGGTCGGCCATCTTTATGTCATCCTTGTTTGAGTCGATGGTGGTTATGACTCGATTTTGAAGCAATTTTAGGAAGCCTCTTATCTTGCATGTTGTTTAACTTGTTCTTATACACTAGGTATCTAGTCATAGTCGTGCTCTCAATGGGGCAGAGGCCAGTTTCTAAGAGGAGGATGGGATAGGGCGTATTTCATTTAATTTTTAGATTATAGGTTATAAAATTCTTTTGTATTTTCTCTATCTTTCTCCAGGATTCACAAGAGATACTACAGCCCCAGACATCACATCCATAAATAATAGCATGTGTAACAAGAGTCTCAAAGAGGAGTTTCTTCTTATCCCAACTCCAAAGATCAACTAATTTACAATTGTTTTCAAGCCCATAATAAGATTTTCATCCCACAATAATCCTTTTCTCAATGTTATAATTCCAGTTGAGCTTGTGGTGAATATCAATTCCAAGATATTTGTATGAATTCACTTCCTCCAAGTTTTTGTTTTCATATATGAAGGTATAATAAGTGATCTTATTGGATTTAACAATCATGACCTTAGTCTTATCAGTATTAACAGTCATACCCATATTTGAGAAAAAATCCTTGAGGATTCTTAGTTTGTTTTCAAGATCATAGGGACTATCTACCATAAGAACGATATCGTTGGCACAAATAAGAAGATTTATGACTATACCAGTGAGAGTAGGGTTGACACAACCTTCTTTTTCCAAACAATCTTCTAACTTGTCAATGCAAATGCCAAAAAGGGTAGGGGATGAGGGACAACCTTGTTTGACTCCAATATTGTAGCTAATCTCTTTTGACCATCCCTTGGTGTTTTTAAACTTAGCACTAATGTTCTCATACATCCTTATTCCAACAACCCTAAACTCTAGAGGCACTTTTATCTCTTCCAACCTATTCAAAAGGTTTTTCCTAGTAACCATGTCAAAAAAATTTCTAAAGTCAGCAAAACAACAAAAAAGATTGGTTTTAGTATTGCATAACTCCTCTGTAATGATCATAAAGGTAACAAGATGGTCCACAGTTGAATGATATCTCCTAAACCTGCCGTGGCCTTTAGCTCTTTTACCGTGACTTTCTAGCCAAAGGCTAATCTTCTTTTCCAAAATAATTCCATAAAGCTTAGCTAAAATCGAATTAATCATAATGACCCTATAATTAGAGAAAATGTTTCTATCCCCGTTTTTATACCAAAAATGAAAGAAAAATAATTAAAAATAAATTTATGTTTATAGAAAATTTACCATAAGAATGAATCATTCATGTACATTAAAATGCATGCCAACCATTTTATATATATAAAAAAATTATAAACACACTTTATGTTATTAAATTCATTTTTTAAATTAAATAAAGTTTTTATATTTTATATACCTTTAACTTATTTTTCAATCATCGAGCAACAAAAATCAGATCGTGACAAATGACTTTGTTTTAAAAATCTTACCTTTTCTTACATCTTAAGTTATAAAAATTGTATACATCTTACCTCACATCTGTTTTAAGCAAGCTACGTTACAAGTGGCATAAAGCTACGTCACAAATGACTTTTTTTTTTTTAATCCTTCTTACCTTACCTTACCTTTTCTTGAAATAGAAGGTTATAAAATTTATATTATACCACAAGTTGAGCATTAAAATAATATATAATAAAATTAATTTTTTCATATATAATTAGATAGCCTTTAGTAAAGTGGGATATTAAACTATGAAAACGATTTTTTAATATATATTTTATAGAAATCAATTTTATTTTTTTCTAATTATATAAATATTAAGTAAAGTTGTTCCGTATTTTTATTTCTGTTGGAATTTAAGTAAATATAGTAAAAGTATGTTTGGAAAAGCAAATTGCTTCGGGATTATCATTTTTGTTTTAAATGATGATATTATTGTTTTACCAAAAGGTTTTTCATAGTTTTTATAATCTTCAAAAGCAATTAAAAATTCTCAAAAAGTTTTAAAGTTTTAGTACGTAAGTAAATATTGATATGAAAGTTATGATCATAGTATTTAAGAAAATAGTTTATTTTAGTTTTATTTATGATAATAAAATTTCAATAAAAATTATTTATTTTGTATAATTATTTTGAAATTGACTTGTATTACAAAGTAACTACAATGTGGATAAAATGATTAACGAATGGTAGAAATCTTATTTTACACTTAGAATTAATTAAAATTAATTGTAAAGAAATCATTATGAAAAAAAAAGAAATTGGTATTTAATATTTTTATTATTTCAATTATTCTTTATGACTATGAAATATGGAAATATGGGGTTGCAATATTTTAAAAAAATTTAAAAGAAAAATCATAAAATTTAAATGTTTTATAGTTTATAATTTTAAATTTGGAAGAAAATTGTTGTTTCACATTTTTTGAAATTTTGTTTTTCTTATTAAAAATAACTTTATGGTTAGATATCTAATGTACAAGTACAATTTAATTAATATAGAAAAATTGGAAAAATTATGATGTTTCTTAATAGCTTACCCTTTTAAGGTTTCATATACCAATTAGGTTTTAGTGGACTTTAATCATCATCATCATTATCATTATAATGAAAATGTTACTCTTCAAGTAAAAGATCAAAAATGTATTTCTTCTTTTTCTAACTTTAAGAATATTAACATTCTTAAAATAAAAATGAATTAGTTTCCTAACTTTAACCATGTTAACATTCTTAACATAAAAATGAACTCTCAGAAATTTCATAATAAAAAAGAAAATTAGACACTTATAATAATTTGTAACTATTATAATATTGTAATGATTATAATATTAAACACAAAGATTAAAAGATAATTAAATATTTTAAAATATTTTTAATATTAATAATATTTTTAATATTAATAATATTTTTAATTTACTAAGTTATTAAAACTATTAAGAAAGTTTTTTACAATCTTTTTCATCATAAAATAAAATATTTTAAAATTCAATTAATTACCAAATTTGTTAAGGTTTTATAAACAAATTATCATCATCATTCTCATCCTAAAAAATAATTAATTATCAAACTTTTTAAAATTTTATGAAATAAATTATCATTATTAACATTATTATCACTCTCATCAATAATTTTATAAATAATAATATTAAAAAAATATAAAATCATTTAAAAATAAATAAATAAATATTAATAAATCTCTTAAAAAATAATCTATACATATTATAATTATGTTTTGTAAATAATGATATATAAATATTATTTAAGAGAAAATGAAAAGGAGTGAAACCGTTTTAACGTATAAAAATGATATTCTAATAGTAACATTTTACATGTAATAAGTTGTTTAAGTTTTTTTGATAATTTTTATATGAGTTAAGTTTTAAATACATTGAATAATTTTTTATTTTAATTATTAGGAAAGTTATTGGGATGCTTATAACATTAATAGCTACAAATCCATCAATAGGTATAAATCCTTAATTAAGAGGAAAAAATGTACTATATTAATAAAAGGTAAGAGAATCTTTTATAATTATCTAAGTTTGATCCTGGAGGCATATTCTAATCTATAATACTAAAGAAAATGATATGATTCCCTTGAGGGAATGTAATTCCCACTTTAAAATTATTTATGAGTTCCTTAATGCCATCCACCCCATTCTTATTGTCTCTATAGAAGATGAAGTTTTTTCTTTAGATGACATAGAGTTCAGGTTAAGTGGCTTGAAAATGGGAAAGCTAAGAACATTGAAGGCTACCAAGATGAAATTTTTAAATTGGAGGACCTATCATCATCCCTCACATACACAAGCTCTTTAATTTAGCAGTCAAATAGGGCTTCCCTAAACCATGGATGCAAACCCTCATTGTTCATATTTTTAAAAATAGGGATAGAAAAAATCCCACTAACTAGAGGACCATTATCATTAGCCCGATTTTAGCCAAGCTTTATGCAATTATTTTGGAAAAGAAGGTTATCCTTTGGCTAGAAAGTCATGGTAAAAGACCTAAAGGCCACATCAAGTTTAGGAGATATCATTCAACTTTGGACCATATTATTACCTTTAGGATCATTGAAGAGGAGTTCCACAATACTAAAACGAATTTTTTGTTGTTTTGTTGACTTTAGAAAAGCGTTTGAGACGGTCCCTAGGAAAAACGTCTGGAATAGGTTGGAAGAGATAAAACGGCCTTTCGAGTTGAGGGAAGTTTCAATAAGGATGTATGAAAATGTTATTTCCAAGTTTAAGAACACGTTGAAAGATATTAATTGCATTATTGGAGTCAAGTTATAAGATTGTTTGGAAGAAGCAGGTTGTGTCAGCTCTATCCTCACCGGTATAGTGATCAATCTTCTTCTTTATGTTGATGATATTGTTCTTAGGTGAGGAGTCCCCACGATCATGAAAGCCAACGAAGAATCCTCAAGGATTTTTGCTCCAATATGAGTATGACGGTTAATACTGACAAGACTAAGGTCATGATCATTAAATCCAATAAGATCACTTATGATACCTTCGTATATGACAACAACAACTTGGAGGAAGTGGCTTCATACAAATATCTTGTAACTGATATTCACCACAAGATCAACTCGAATTATAATATTGAAAAAAGGATTATTGGGGGATGGAAAGCTTATTATGGGCTTGAAAACAATTATAAATCAATTGATATTTGGATATGAGATAAGAGGAAACTCCTCTTTGAGACTATTGGTTTTCCTGTTATTCTATATAGATGTGAATTCTGGGGATGCAGTATCTCTCTTGAATCCTAGAGAAAGATAGAGAAAATCCAAAAGAATTTTATAACCTATAATCTTTAAATTAAAGGAAATAGGCCCTATCCCGTCCTTTTCTTAGAGACAATCCTTTCCCCCATTGAGAGCATGACTATGACTAGATACCTAATGTATAAGAACAAGCTAAACAACATGGAAGACAAGAGGCCTCCTAAAATTGCTTCAAAATCTAATCGTAACCACCTTCGACTCAAGCGAGGATGGCCTAAATATTTTGAGTCTTGGCTAAGGTATTGGGGAACCATGGAAGACACCATTTTGCAGAAGAAGGATACTATTAAAAATATCATAAAATCAAAATTTAAGGAGAAATTGTGGTGTGATAAAGAGTTAGAGGAAAAAACTAAATCAAGGTATTATAAGGATGTAATCAACCCTAATCTAGAAGATCGAAATTATCTCTTTGTTTTGACAAGTTTAAATAAAAAACTAATCCTTGATAAGATAAGAACAAAGTATCATGAGCTCCATAGTGAAACTAGGCATTGGTTAATTCCTAAAACACCATGGGATGAAAGAGTGTGTTACCTTTGTGACACTAAGAAGGTTGAAGATGAAAAACACTTTCTCAATTGTCCAACCTATACCTAGATTAGATCTCAAATTCAAAATATTTGTCACACTACCAACCTTGTTAATCTTTTAAGCCAACAAAACTATGGTGACATTGTAAAGCTTCTCTTAATATTTTTTTAGGACAAAAACAAAATTATGTAATTTTATATAATCATCATCATTATCAAATATAATTTTATATCTATATAAAAAATTATATAATATAGTTAATAATTATTAAGAGAAATGATTGTTATCTTTTTCATATGAATTCAATTTTCATAAATATTATGATGAATTCATAACAAGCATATTATTGGAAAAAAAATTATATTAAAATTAAAAAAAAAATTATTAAATTTTAATTTTTTGATAAAAAATTATATTAAAATTAAAAAATATATATTTATTTGTTAAATTTTAATTTTTTGATAAATTACATAATGCAAGTGCAAGTGTAATTTATTATTATTATTATTCATTAAAATTTATTTTTATTTGTTAAATTTGAATTATTTTGTAAATTACATAATGCAAGTGTCAAAAATATTCTTAACAGAGATTATGTACACCAACACCATTTAATTTTAACTAGATTCTATACACATGTGAAAGTTGATTTTGCATTTGAAGAATATTTTGGTCCTTCCGAACTGTAATTTCCAAACTCAGAAGGAGCCAAAATCTGACGTCCCGTCATTTGATCATAAAAGATTCCATTCATTCAAAGTCATCGTAGGAACGAAAAGCCTTAGCCAATTAAACACTGGCAGGTTGAACTGTGTTTATGGCAACAGTAAAGGATGTCGATCACGTTTTGATCTGACTTCCACTCTGCGTTCCTTCAATGGGCAGATTCTCTCCCTCGATGAGTATATAGGGGGTATTCTTGTATAACTTTATTTGTCAGATTAAGCCTGATTATTCAGTGCTTTGGCAGTGTAAAATCCCTGTGATTCTAATTGATTTTGGGCTCCCCTCTCTTCTTCAAGAAGACCGGCAGCAGAAGAGAGAGAGCACAGCCCCGGCTTTGACGAAAAAATGAAAGAAATATCATTGGAGGAGCTGTGCTCTCTCTCTTCTTCTCTCGATATTCTTTGAATTACAGCTGCTTTCAAATACCATTCAAATACTTTGCTGCATTTTGTAATTGTAAGTTAACAGTTTGAATACAATGTTCTCTTCCTATATTATTGTTAGGGAAGTAGCCTTTATTTAAGTTTTTGTACTTATTTAAATTTTGAAGGAAACCTGAAGGAGTCATTCTGTTTTTGCCATTTTTGTTCTAATTTTCACCTGTGAATAGGTACACTCTCTAAATGACAAACAACATGTTAAGCTTTTCATTTTCACATCATTTTCACTCTCATTTCGACCTGACCTGTGAATATGCATGATTTTGATTTTCATAATAATGGTTTAAGGGTTTGACAAGTTATCAAGGTTGCTTAAGATTAATTGGTTTAACTACATGTAATTCTATTTTGTTTGAAAGAAAATAATGATCAGAATAATAATATAATTTTAGTTTTAAATTTCAACTTTACTCAACACCAATTTGTTTTGGTGTCTTTTGGAGGAACCACAATGTTTCTTTGCACACTGCCTATAACAGATAGTCATTTCTTGTTTCTCACTTTCCCTGTGATTGCTTGTCACCCTCTTTTACTTTGAGATCTCTTCATCTAGCACCCCACTATGACTATTACTGGAAGTTACAGTAAACTCGTTGCATGATGCCACACATGAATTGTTCCCCGTTTCAGTGGCTATGAATTGTTCCCCGTTTCATATCCAAAAGTTACTATGATTGGACACAGCTTTTTAGGTAATACAGGAAGCCGATATGATCTATCACCTTTGTGGTATTTCACTTCTAAAGATGGGTCATATTTTCACATTTATATTTGTTACTGATTTGCACATATGATATTTCTTAATGATTTGCACACCAGTGACTTCTATTACCAGCAGCAGCAGAGACCCGTGTTGCCCCTGAGTTTATTAACCACAGAAAAGGATCAAAATTTTAGATGCGCATCCAGCTTTACAGCGTTACTTGCAGCTAAAATGTAAGTATGAGTGGCAATGCAAATATTTTCATTTAATGATAAACGTCATCCGATCTTCATGGCTAGTTTGAAAGAGTTTCCATCTTGTATACAATTATTGATAAAAACAGGAGAGCATTAACACTTGTCCAAGTATTTTTCTTCAATGCCAATTTTTTAAAAATACCCAACACTCTTCTAACTTAGCTGGGTATTTTTGGATCTATTATGAATTGGAGAAGTTCGACACATTTAAGTGAAAATAAGAGTTCTAGGGTTAGGGTTAAGAATTTTTAAAAGATCTTTGTTGAACGTTAGGTATTTATAGAAGAAAAAAAAGTTTGGTCACTGTGAAAAGAAGCCTAAAGTTCGACACATTTAAGAGTTTTAGGGTTAGGGTTAAGAATTTTTAAGAGAAATTTGTTGAACGTTAGGTATTTATTGAAGAAAAAATAGTTTGGTCACTGTGAAAAGAAGCCTAAAATCCTTCATTTTCTGGAGTGTTTTATGTTAAAAAATCGACTCTTTCTTAATTTTTTATTAATATATAGGTTGCACTCGTTTCCGACCTCAATAACCAACAATGCCAGTTGAAGTCAAAAGTTATGAAAAAGCTCGACAAAAGTTTTGGGACAGTGCGCATCAAAGGACTTCTTCTTTACGTACTAAAATGTGAATGTTACAATTAATATTAATTGGTATGCTCTTCCTCGACTATGTGTTAAAATGTGTTATTTTAAAAAAAAAATAGTATTTTTTTAAGTTATTATTATTATTTTTAAATATTATTAGTTTTTTAATTTTATTATTTTTGTATGCATAAGAAGTAAGGGATGTGATTAAAATTATATAATTTTTTTCAATTATAAAGTTTACAAATTAGTTAGTTATTTTGTAATTAATTGAATCAAATGTTTTAATAAAAAAGGTTAGGGAGAATTGGTAATAATTTTAGCAATATTCATTATATTTTTATAGCTCATAATGTTGAAAAAATCATTTTGATAAGCTAAATTAAGATTAAGATTATGAATTCCATCTATATTCCTTACATGAAAAAGATGGGGTAATTTGTAAATTTAATGGGGTCCACCTCCTATGACTTTATATCAATGGTTTTCATGTTTTTTATACAAAACAAGGAAATGTGAGATGTCTCTTTGTTCCATAGGTTCTTATGTTGTTTAGTTTTTTTATCATTTTGATTTTCAAAGAGTTTTTGAGGAGGGTTGGTGGTTTGGGGGAAATGCCATGTTTTTTATAACTCTTTGGTTCTTAGATTTTGATCCTAACTCTATGTCAATCACTAGAATGCTAGTGTGGGTTTTCCTTCTTAATTTTTCCATTATATTTCTACCATGTACTAGTCTTTTAGGATATTGGGAACTCTTTAGGCATTTACATCAATTTTAGGCCTTGTTTTCCATCCAACTTCGCTATGAATCTATTCATAATTTGTTCCTATTTTTTAAATGTTTACTTTGTTCTTGATGTTGACCACAATAGAGATAGAATTTTGATCTTATAACTTGGGTTCAATGTTGTATTTCTAATAAACTAACTTTTTCTTATTCTCAAATTTACTATAACTCCATATTTTTCCTTAAACTTAGTTACAATAGTATTTTTTTTATCATAATAATAGTTTTAAGTGTGTATTCTTCCACTATCCCCCAATGATGAAACCAATAAAATACATCTTTAGTATATCCTCAGTTAATTCTTGAGTGGATTTTATTGGTTTATGAAGTAATGATTAAACATATATTTCTCCCTTTATGTTAATTAGCTTGTTCTTATATAACATCAACTACTTGATCATAACCTTATTCTCAATAGGTGTAAGCCTAGCCTCTAGAAGGAGAAATATGAAAATCTTATTTCTCTTGATTTAAATATTATTGATTTTAAAGCGCTTCTTGTTTTTTTCTATTTTCCTCCAAGTTTCTCTAGAAACACTACAATCCCAAAATTCATAACCATACAATATCATTGGAGTAACAAGAGTGTCTATGAGGAAATTATTTATCTTCCAAAACCAATATTATTCTTCATTGTAATTGTCCTCAAGGACAAAATAAGCTTTCCATCCTCCATTAATTCTCCTTTCAACACTACAATAAGCTTTCCATCCTCCATTAATTCTCCTTTCAACACTACAATTCCACGTTAGCTTATGGTGAATGTCAAATGTAAGATACTTACTTGAATGAAATTTTCCAATTTACTATTGTCATAAATCAAATTTAGGCAAGTGATTTTTATAGACTTAAAGATAATTACCTTTGTTTATTTTTGTTCACAATAATTCTAGAGTGAGTGAAATAACTTTGAGAAGTTTGAGCTTCTTTCCATTGTTAATAGAGAGGATCTTTGCTAAAAATGACATTGTATTCCCTTAACAAGATGATGATGACTAGTGCCACCACGGTTGAGCCTACACCGCATACTTCTTATATGAATTCCTCTAGATTTTCAAGATCAATTCTAAGTAAAGTAGGGAACAAAGGAAAACATTGCTTAACCTTGATATTATAATCAATTTCTTTTGACCAACCCTCACTATATATAAAATTGTAAATGAGTCTTTCATATAACCTTATTATTGCATACCTCATGTCATACATGACCCTTAAGCCTTCCAATATCTCCTTAAGGTTACTTCTATGTACAATGTCAAAAAATTATCTAAACTCTATGAAACAGCATAAGACATTATCTTTTTTATTTTGACATTCTTCATATATAATCCAAAGAGTATTTAAATGGTCTAAGTTCAAATGGTGGCTTCAAAATCTAACATGACCTTTAGCTCTAATATTGTGACTTTGAAGCTAGTGACCCATCTATTTCTCCAAAAGTATTCCATAAAATTTAGATAAAATGGTACAAACCCTAATGGTCCCATGACTTCAAGGGATATATATTTCCTCACTTTTAAATATATGAAAACTAATCTGTTCAAAGATTAAGGAAAGCGTTCTTAACTTTTAGGATGAAGAGGTTGTGAATGTGAGGGATAAGAACAAAAATTCCATATTTTTAGGATCATTTTTTGATAAAAAAAAAAGAAGAAAAATAAATATTTAGAAGATATAAATTAAGTTATCCTATAAAAAATAAAGAATTTAATTTTAAAACTTATATTAATTATATTTTGAATATTAAATTAAATCTGTGTTCTACAATTACTTTTGTCAAGTTATTTTGACAACTCATGCATTGTGGTGATGATGATGATGATGATGATGATGATGATGCTTGTGCAGTGAAATGAGATTTGGTATATCATACCTATGAAATTAAATTAATCACTTTGATTTATTAAATTATTTTTATAATATAGTAATTTGGAAATGGAATTTCTAAGTTCCCTTTTATTTTTATGAGTTAACAAACTATGGAGTTCAATTTTATTACAAATCTTTTGGAAACTTTATCTAATGGATTTCAAGGCCAAGCATTCCAAGAGAAAAATAAGTTTCATCCCCTCCACTATTTATTTCATGGAATTTATAGATTCTTTCATGCCATGATATTTTTGGTCTTGTTGAACACTTTGTTTCACTATGGAGATCATGGGGATTTTTTCTAATCTTTGTAATATTTATTTTATTTCTTCAGTTGGAAATAATGGAAACATAATTTTGATCTTATAAAGTGGGGTTAATGATTTATTTGTAGTAACTCAAATTTCTCTTTTCCAAGTCTCCCACATTTTATTTTTAAACTTAGTTATCATAGTGATTTAATACTATCAATGTCTTGGAGGTTCTCCTCCTGCACTATCCCCCAATGGTTTAACCAATAAATTACATCTCTAGCACAACATATTATGAGAATTGAATGACTCTCTTTTTATTTTTAATGAGAATTGGAGAATACATTAATAGTGGCTAAAATGGTTATGAGTTACATAAAAAGCTTTCTTGTTGTTTCAAAAAGTGCTATCAGTGACATCTTTTTTTTTCAAGTAACATCTCCCAAGGAAAACCCTTGGGTGCTTCCCCTCATTTTGACGATGGTACCTAGGGTAAACCCTAGATTCTTCATTGGAAAATGCCATATCAACAACGGGGATTGAGGTCGTTTCAAAAATTCTAGTCATAATGAGCTCAACATGTCATTAACAAGAATATAACCTATGTGGGGAGGATAATATTCCATCCCACAACCACATAAGCTAGACCAAATAGATTTTCAAGGACATCTTTATAGATACCATATTCCCTAATACATTTCCTTCTAGATCTACAACTTCTACACTGATTTTTTCTTTACATGTATATATCCGAAAAAATATTTTCAAAATTCAATTTTATTTACAAAACATGGATCAAAGAAAGTTATTTCATTCTATATCTAGATAAGTATAGCACTAGCATGTATGAGTTGTTTCATTTGCATGTTGTTCATATTCCTGGCTTGAATATTGTATTGAATATGTTGAATCTATAGAGAGTGTGTCACTTTCATACTATATTGTGTGTTTTATTTTATAGCACTCCATCTCTATTTTAGAAATTTCCTCCGCATGATTCCCTTCCAAACTTGTCTTGTTGATTCCTTTCTATGTTTTTCATGGTGGAATAAATATTGTTAATGGAATCTCTGAAATATTGAGTTTCTATAATAAACCTCTCAATTTTGGGGAGATAAAAAGAGACAATAAGGCTTGAGAAGAAACCAAAACTTTTTTAGCAAAAAATGTATAAATTGAAATGAGACTAGGTAAGAGGACCAAGCCAAGAGGAAACCTCCAACAAATCACCAACCTGGAATATTCCTTGTAAGAGCACCCACACATAGTGTTGGCCCTTGACCAAGTTTTGAGGATCCTTGGTCATGTTTGACCTATTTTTGGGACTTCGATAGGCTGTCAAAGGCGAAGTGCAAGTCGAAGTGGTGATTGCGAGATCTCGGCCCCTTTTTAGGGATTTTTGGGTTTTGTGCTTATGTAATGGGTATGGGGATGTCAGACCATGGGTTTACCCATGTTTAGGTCCTCTTTATAATGTTTAAATAGAAGTCTAGGCGATGTAAGAGAAGGGAGAAAGAAGAGGTTTTTGGTGCTATGCTAAGTGCAAACGATGATTGTAGATTCTTTGTGCAGGTTGTGTGATATTTGCAAGGCTAATTGCAAGTGATTGTAAGAGACCACAAAGAGGCTTTGTGTTGTAACTTAGGGAAGGAGGATCTAGTGGAGTGCACATAGATCTCTTGTCCTCTATGGAGTAAGATATCATGGCTCTGTGCATGTAGAAGATTGACAAAAAGAAATAAAGAAGAAGATTTGGTGGACATAGCCCCAAGGTGGGGGTGAACCACGTATATCTCGTGTTGTGGTTTCTTTGTGCTTTATGTTTGTTCTGTTGTTTATGTGGTTAAATGCTTAGTGCACTGATATATGCTTAGAAGATTCTAATATGATACCTTAGTGATGAATAATGTGAATGAATGTTAGATCCGATATATGTTGGTATGCTTAGTTCTTAAATCTATTGGACCTGTGTGAATACTACACTGATCTATTATTAGGATTTATCTACGGTGTAAACTAAGAATGAATATTAATGAACTATAACTGCTAAGTGCTTTGTTAAGGTGTTACAATCACAGATCTGTGTCCTAGCTAAGGTTGTAGACATCTGAGTCCTGCAACCACCCCTGCCTCTACCTCGGGTGAGACTTCATCTGCTTCGCATGTGTTGTCGAAAGGGTCGGTAGCTAGGTTTTTGTTGGTGCTTTGTTGTAGGCGTTGAACCCTAGGTCTACCCCTATGCCAACAAATGGTTCTATTGTTGGGATCTAAAACTGTGATTGCTGAGAACTATAGAAAAGAGAAAGATCTGTGTGTAGATCTGTTGCCCTAGTGTGCAATATTATACTTGATGTGTGAAGCTCTGTGCCAAGAAGAAAATTCATATCTGAAGAAAAGAGGTAAGACCTGAAAGCTTTGTACTCTGATAAAGGTAAGAACAGTGAAAAGTTTTGATTGAAAAGGTAAGATAAGTGGAATTTTTTGTTTCAAAAGTATCAATCTAGGTATGTTTGATAAATTTTGTCCTAGCTTGAAAAGTAGGGCACAACTAGATGAAAGAAGGTTTGATATGAGTAGATCTAACAAAAATAGTGAAATATATGTTATTCCTATGCATAGAAAGAATGTTTGGACTAACAAATGGATGCAGGATCCTAGAAAGAAATTTTTGCAGGCTAGCTACTATGATCCTAGTGTGCAGTACAGGAAAGGTTGGGTATAATTTCAAATAAAGAGAGGATTAACTCTTTGTTACAATTGCAGAAGATTGGGACATCTTTCTAAGGAATGCCTTGGTAGAGGACCTAGTTGTCTTTGTTGTAAAGATATGGATCATGAAGTTTTAGATTGACCTAGAATGATTGCTAAGCTTGACAGAATGAATATGAGACAAGAAAACCCTAAGGAAGGTCAAGAAATTGAGACCATGGAAGAACCCTAGAAAGAATTAGAGAATGTATTGATACAAATGAAAGAAACCCTAAATGATCACAAAAATATCAAATTATCAGAGATCTTCCAAGAAAAAGAATGAATAGAAGAAAGAATAGGATACTTCAACATTGACTCTATTCTGGATGAAGAAACATAGGTAAATATCATGACAAAAAGAACTTGGGAAACTTTAGGAAAGCCTACTATGATTCCTTCTTTGGGAGGAATAGGATTATTTAGAGGAAAGTTGATAACCCTGTGTGGAAGACTCACCTAGATATCTATGAGTGCTCATGGAACCTCGAGAGAGGAAGATTTTGAGATTATTAAATTTATTGAGAACAACGCCCTATTTTCTATATTACTAGGAAAACCTTGGATTGAAATGGATCAGGCCAGAAGGAAAGAAGAAGAAGTCTTAGAGAAGAAGAAGCAAGAATTAAAAGATTTTATGACTAGGAGGATAACACACTTGATTGAAGAATGGGAGAATAGATCGAAACTACTTAGAACCAGAAACTTGAATGTTGAAGTTAAAAGAACACAAGCAGACTCACAGACGAGTAGAACAACTACCCCAGATAGAGAAGACACATTGCTCTCTGACCCTATGAAATAATCTCAACAACACAAAGTTATTATGACAAAAGGAGATAAGAATCAGAATGGAAAGAGGATAACCAAGATGAAGACTACATGGAAGAAGGCTAAGAAGCTCAGTAAGAAGAGAGCACAGATAGAAATGCTACAGAAGGTTCCAGAGGGGACTTCACAGAAGGAATGTTTTCAATACTGGAACTTCGCCAGGATATCAGAACAACGCAACATGGTGAAGCAATATAGTTGTTGAAAGAATTTTAATTGTTAGCCCAACGCCTCGAACAGTTAGAACATCATTTATGGCCAGAAATCTCGTCATTGGACCATTGGGACCGTGCCACAATGGAAAAAAATGCGTTGATGAAGGACTCTCGTCCGTTGGAGAGACCCGTTACATCGCTATCTACTTATTACGCTAACTATTGCACTGAAAACACTTTTACGAATTACATCCTAGCCAAATCATTGCTACCGTATTGTGTTTAGTAAGATCGACACCGGTTATATTGCTTTGAGCACTCATTCATCCATCTGAGTTATCCAATCTAAGTGTGCATGTCGGACAAGCTCAACACCGCAGAGAAAATCATCGAAGAAGTTCTGATTGACCTCATGGTTGAGAAATTCATGTTCGCAGGTATTCAATCTTCCTTAACGAGAGGAGTGCAAGCCTCTCCGTCGACTGCTTGTGGATCCAGACCATCCCGACTGACAGCAGAGAAAAGAACCAAGCACCGAGATGAATTGGCAAATGCGAAGTTAATCTCGACCATCTTACCCAAATACATCCCACCTCTACCTGGCACAATGAGTCGTGACAACGTCCCAAGGGACTTTGATTACACCATGGTTACTATGTACCTCCCAAAGGGGATACATGCAGTTAGAGCGCAATAGGATAAGATTGTGATGTTGAAGTTCAATGACTTTAACCTAGGAGACCGCAAGAACCATAATATGCTTTCTCCTTACAAATAATTGACCAGGACAAAGGGGAATAACTCAAAAATAATCCCCCATCCATGGACTATGAAACTCGCGCAGTCCAGCCTCTTGAATGTAATGAAGATTCCACACTTTGGAAGGTACCAAGAGGTTAACGTGTGTTTTAATATTCTGCTCTCATGTTACCATGGTGGCTATCTATGGCTAGACCGATGCATCACAGTCGATCCTATGTTGATCCATAGGATCACCAGATTGACCATGCAAGGACCTGACCTGCAGGACTTTGTTAGGATATTTAGACACTTAGGAGTTAGTTAAGATCTACTTGGTCTAATATGTCGTTAGGTAAAAGTGTGTTTCTTTAGTATGCATTAGTATGCATTTGTAGTTAGG
>JZKD02S1719126.1:668250-691723 GCA_000966675.3 Picea glauca
AAGTATTCTTTCTGGAGCATAAGGATGAAGACATATATATAGGCATAGGGATTTCAAGTTTGGAAATCAATTGTAGATGGATACACAACACCAACCATTCCACCAACAAATGAAAAAGCAGTGAAACTCGGTGAGAATAATTCCAAATCCACAAATGAAATTTTGAATGGTCTCAGTGATATGGTATTCACCAAAGTTTCACATTGTAAATCCTCTAAAGAGATTTGGGACAAGCTTCAAAATATTTATGAAGGAGATACAAAAGTCAAAGAAACAAAGCTTTGAACTTATAGGGGTCAGTTCGAACAGCTAAAAAAGAAGGAAGATGAGAATATTGCAGCGTACTTATTATGAGTCGATGAAACCATGAATGCAATCATAGGATTGGGAGAAGAAATCGAAGAATCTGTAATTGTTCAAAAGGTACTAAGATCTCTTCCTATGAGATTTAACCCTAAGATATCAACACTAGAAGAAAGATCAGATCTAAAATCAATAAGCATGGACGAACTACATGGAATATTCATAGCATATGAAATGAGGACTGAATAGGAAAATCCAGATGTAAAAGAAGCAGCCTTCAAAGCATCCAAAAGATCAAAGAAAAAGAAAAAGAAACAATGACGTCTTGGAAGATGATGACGAAGTGGCCAACTTCATCAAAACACTGAACAAGGGAACCGATGGTAGGTATAGAGGTAAGATTCCTTTAATTTGTTTTAATTGTGGTGGTATTGGTCATTTTGCTAACAAATGTCCTCATAATAAAAAGAGAAATGATGAAGGTTACTAAAAAGGGAAACACACATATAAAGGAAAAAGAACTACAAAGAAAGTTTTCAAGAAAAGCTTATGCACCAAAGAAGACATCTCATCATCAGATGAAGATGAAGCCAGTGACAGTGAGAAAGGAAGAGTTATATTCATGGCAGTAAAAGACTCTGACAAAGAAGACTCCGAAGAATAATATGAAGAAGCCAAAAAAGAATATGAAAAAGTTGAAGAGGAAATTGAAGAGGCAAAAGTTAACTTTCGAGAAGAATTAATGTGTTCCATAGAAGTTATCAGAAGAGAAAATAAGAATAACAAGAAACTACAAGCATTACTAGACAAGAAATAAGACACTCAAGAACTATAACAAATGATCACAAAATTGAAGGTTCAAATAGAAGAAGATAAAAGAATTGAAGAAGCACTCAAAGAAAAGATAGAAGAAAAGGATAAGATCATTGGAAACTTGGAAGTAGAGATTGTCACATTAAGAAAGGATATTCAAAACAAAAATATGAAGAATACCTCAAAAGTTTTGGATGACATTATCAGCAGTCAAAAATCTCATTTTGACAAGACCAGACTTGGATACAATCAAACAGAAAAGGGATCAAGCTCCAAAACAACAAACAAAGAAACATATCCAAAAATCTATGCAAAAACAATCAAAAGGGATAAGAAGATATACAAGGAATATTACAGGGACACTCCTCCACCGAGAAGATTTAGATTTTAGAATCAACAACCGACAGATAGGCCTCAAGAAGAAGAAGGATTCACAAGAGAACCTCCTTTCAGAAAATCCTCATTTCCCATGTATTAAACTATATTCTTTGGTTTACGTTATGCATGTAATAATTTTGGACATAAAGATGTGAATTATGGAGCTAACAACAGGAAACATTACAACTTTGAGAGTAATACGCAAAGGGGTTATTCAAGAAGGCCTAGTGAAACACAGAAAAGAAGTTACAACAGGTCTGAATCTTTGAGCAATGATGTGGAATGTTACAAATGTAAAAAATTTGGACACATGGCCAAAGAGTGCATAATGACAGTCCCTCCTAAAGAACCTCAACAGAATAATAATAGTCACAAACAAGAACCACGGAAAATGACATGGATAAGAAAGCAAGATCAATATAGAAATGAAGAATGCACACTCTCTCTAAAAGCTAAGTAGAAGAAACATGGTTGATATGTTGACAGTGGGTATTCAAAACACATGACATGTGATAGAGAAAATTTTCTTACATTACGAAAGAAAAGAGATGGATAAGTCTCCTTCGGAAATGATGATTCAACCAAAATACTTGGAAAAGACACAGTCCGAATTGGGAACAAGAATGAAAAGGAAGAAAATTTTCTACTAGTAGAAGATATGAACATAATCTTCTAAGTGTGTGTCAAATGTGTGACCAAGTTCATAAATTTACTTTCGATTCACAAAAGTGTGAGATAAGAAAAGAAGGTTCCGAAAAATTGGTCACTACAGTGGCAAGAACTTCAAGCAACATATATGTGTTAAGTGAAATTGGAAATGAAAAGTGTTGTCTAGGAAAGGAAGATTAAAATTGGCTATGCTACAGTAGAATGGGTCACATACATTTTGATAACCTTGTCAAAGTCAGAAAAAGAGAAGTAGTAAGAGAAATGCCCCAGATCATGAAACCAACCAACACTTTATGCAAGCATTGTCAACAAGGAAAGAAAACAAAGACCAGGTTCAAATCAAAGGAATATTCAATGACAAGACCACTGGAAATCATGCATACTGATCTAGTTGGACCAACTACAACAAAGGGCTTAAAACGTGAGAAATATTTTATGTTACTAGTTGATGATTATATAAGAATGACTGCAGTTTGCTTTCTCACGAATAAGTCAGAAGCTTTTGAAAACTTCAAGATCTATAAGGAAATGGTTGAGAATGAAATGGATTCAAAAATCAAATGCTTGAGATCTGATAATGGAGTAGAGTTCACCTCAAAGGAATTTATGGACTACTGCAACAATCATGGAATAACAAGGTGATTCTTCGTTTCTAGGACACCTCAACAGAATGGAGCTGTTGAAAGAAAGAACAAGGCAATACAGGAAATGGCTCGAACAATGCTAATGGATTCAAAATTAACAGATATTTTTTGGACATAGGCAGTGCATACAACAGTTCACATTCAAAATAAATTAATGCTCAGAAACAACACTGACAAAACTCCTTACGAACTATGAAAAGGAAGACCAAAAACTGTAAAGCACTTCATAGTTTTTGGAAGCAAATGTTATATCAAAAGAGAATATGACAGAATGGGAAAGTTTGACTCTCACGTGGACAAAGGAGTACTTGTTGGTTATTCAAGTACAAGGAAAGCATACAAGTGTTACAATCTAAGATGGAACAAAGTTGTGGAAAGCATCAATGTAACAATTGATGAAATAGGCAGACCATAATCAAAGGAAGAAAATGAATCAATGAAATAGCCCTTAGAAGAAGTATAAGAGGAAGATGAAGAGAATTCGATAGAATCAAAAGATAAATTTCAACAAGTATCTCCAAAGACACCCAGTAAATGAGTACAGAAGAATCATCCTTCAGATCAAATTATTAGAAACAAAGATGCAGGAGTTGAGACTAGAAGAAGAATTCGTTCACCTGAACAAACACACGTAGCAGTCTTGTCTACATTTGAACCAAACTATTTTGAAGAATCCAACAAGGATGAATTTTGGAATAAGGCCATGGATGAAGAATTGGATAAAATAGAGAAAAATGACACTTGGGAATTGGTTCAAAGACCAAAGAATAAGAATGTGATCAGCATAAAATGGGTTTTTAGGAATAAATTGAATGAATATGGATAAGTTACAAGGAACAAATATAGATTGGTATGTAAAGGATATGCACAGATTGAAGGAATCGACTTTGAAGAGACATTTTCCCCAGTTGGAAAAATGGAATAAATCCATTTGCTTTTAGCTTATGCATGCTCCAAAAATATTCAAGTATATCAGATGGACGTAAAATCATCTTTTCTGAATGGGGAACTTGAAGAATAAGTCTACATTGAACAACCAGAAGGATTTTAGTTGTTAGGGAATGCAGATTATGTGTGTAAATTAAAGAAGGCCTTGTATGGTCTAAAACAAGCTCCTAGAGCATGGTACTCTAGACTGGATAACTATCTGCAGCAGGAAGGGTTCAGAAAAGGGAGTGCAGACATCAACCTCTACATCAAGAAATTTGCAAAAGATATGTAGAATGAATTTGAAATTTTGTTACTTCGAGAACTATCCTTCTTTCTGGGACTTAAAATACATCAATTCAACCAAGGAATTTTTATTTCTCAAACCAAGTATATCAAATAAATTCTAGAGAGGTTCAGACTGGAAGATTGCAAACCAATTATCACTCCCATGCAAGCCAGGTGCAAGTTGAGAAAAGATGATGACTCGAAGTCTACATATCAGAGGAAATATAGGTCAATGATTGGCAACCTACTATATGTGACAGGATCCAGACCAGATGTAATGCAAGCAATTGGACAGGTGGCATGATTTCAAGCTGAACCAAAGGAATCACATGTATTAGCAGTGAAGAGGATTTTCAGATATCTCAAAGGAATAGAAGAGTTTGTATTATGGTATCCAAAAGGAAATGATCTATCACTTATTTCCTACACAGATGCATATTGGGAAGGTTGTATTGATGACCGATGAAGCACCAATGGAGAAGTGTTCTACTTGGGTGAGTGTTTAGTATCATGGCTAAGAAATAAACAATCATCAATATATTTATCTACAGTCGAGGCAAAGTATATTGCAGCAACATCATGTTGTACACGGGTTCTTTGGATGAAACAAACTCTGACAGATATACAGGTTGAGTATGATGATCCCATTCCAATCTATTGTGATAATACAAGCACCATCAGTATCTTGAAGAACCCGATGATGCACTCCAAGATGAAGCACATTCCAATCAAGTATCACTTTCTACGAGAGAAGTTTGCAGAAAAGAACATCAGAGTTGAGTATGTTGGCACAAAATAACAAGTGGAAGACATCTTTACAAAACCACTTCCACGAAAAGCCTTTGAATATATTTACCAGAGACTTGGAGTTATTTCTACTCCAAAATGAATGCTTATCTTATATGTCTTAGATGTACACAAAGAAGCACCATAAGAGGATAGTTCAGTCAGGGGGAGTAGCCCTGGGTGGAAATATACCTTTTCCATTGATGACAAAGGGGGAGAGATTTATCAGATGCAGAGGATAGAGGTATGGTTCCAGGGGGGGTAGATTTATCAGATGTAGAGGACATAGGCATGGTTACAGGGGGAGCAGATTTATCAGATGCAGAGGATAGAGGCATGGTTCTAGGGGGAGCATGAGTGATATGATTTTAGTATTGCATCATATTGTTTCCATCAATTCCAAAGGGAGATATTGTTGATTAAGGTTGGTTGTCATTGATGTCAACCCTTGAAAAAATCCTTGTAGCACAAAGGTTTGGGTAATGGACCCAATATTGTTTGATGTAAAGATGACTCATTATTGTCTTGCCATGGTTGATAATAAGTAAATATCGATGAAATCCAAAGTGGTCCCCTTATGGTGAAAGCCCTCGCAGGAAGACGTTATGCAGAGTGAGAGAACCCATGCTTAATTTTGGAATAATGAGATGAAGGACATTGAATTTTTCAGCGACACTATTCTAGATGCATAGTGCTTGTCATTCCATTTCCGGTGGTATTTGGAACGTCACATAACTCCTCATGGTTAGAGATTTATGAGCATATGAAGTTAAAGAACCCCTCATAAGTCTTATAGAAGCCCCCAAGGGTCAATGTGATTTGAAAAATAAATTATTTTAAATGAAGAAGCCCTAAAATAAGGAAAGTGTAAAGCTACATGAAGATATAAATAAGAGGCAAAGATCACTCATTAAACACACACTTGTACATATTGTATATATGTTTTCTTGCGTAAAGCTTATTGTAAATACTTGTGGATACATATGAAGTGGTGAATGTCTGAGGTTGCACGAAGGTTTGACAACGAAATTCTTGTAATTACAACGAATACAAAAAAACCCTATTTTTTGAGGTGTACATGGGTTGTCTGTGTATAGAGTGCGTACATGCTAAGTTATACGTGGGCTAGCAGTGTACTAGGGTGCGTACATGTTGGTAAATCCATGGAAACTTGAAGAGATGAAGATGAAGAGGTTCTAGATTTTGAGATCAAGCTCCCAGGAAGTTCTAAAGTGCTCAGATACATCATATCCATCCATTGGTTCAAAAGGTATGTCTTATTTCTATGAATAATTGGATTTTGATGTGTGCATGAGGAATGGAAATGGAGATTTGAGGATTCTCCCTAGAGAGACTAGTAGTTACATGGGATATTATGCATAAGTCAGATCTACTGAAATACAGTGCTGGTACATTCATCATTCATACTTCTTGTTGAGGCACATCTTGTATTTCTTGGTATATGGATAATGGTTTTTATGGTAGATGGTTGAGATCTTGTATTTGTTGATGTATTAAGAGGTTGATTATCAGAAAGGGTTTGATGACTAAGATCATGTGAGGGAAATTATACTTATTCATTATTTCATACACCTATATGGCACATGACTAGAGAGAGACACACTTGTCTTGAGTGAATGAGAATGCATGCACAAGGTACAATTATAGTTTGGATAGAATGACAGGTTACAGATCTATGTGAAATAAGTTACAGAGGGTCATAAGTTTTCAATTGAAAGGGAACCCTAGTTCTAGAAGGCATACACAGGCTGCATAATAGTTAGGGCGCGTACATACGCAAGCTGCATAATAGATAGGGCACGTACATACATGTGATGCAGCACTACAGGTCACATATCTGTTGTATTTTTGTAGATACATGTTCAGTTCAGGTACAGATTGATTACAAGGAAGTTGTACAGATTGGATATAGGTCAATGGTACAGGTTCTTACAATTATACAATAGTATATCTCACAGTGATAGGTTGACAGTGGTTCCATCATTCTACTTATACTTCAAGGTGGTTGGATGGGGAAAGGACAGGTGGTTGTAGCTAGAGAACATAGGGTCTTTTAGCCTCCTTCTAGTTGTAGCCAGAGAATTGGGGAGTTGTAGCTTCCCTCAGGTTGTAGCCTAGGAAACTAGGAGGTTGGAGCCTCCTTCCAATTGCAGATGGAAAATAAAGGAAGTTGGTGCTTCCAATGAATGTAATTCTTCAAGACATATAAGAAAAAGAATTATGTGGTTTTCTCTCAATTTGGGTTTCCATGTAAAACATTGGTGTATTGTGTATGTGTGTGATTGTTCATTTCTTATTTCTCATTATTGGATAATAATTCTACATTTATATAACACTTGGATTATTTGGAGAAAAAGGATTATAATTACACTATTACTGATTCACCCCCCATCTCAGGAATCCAACACTTTTAAAAATGTGAATTAATGAATGTGTAGGTCATGCATTTTCAAAGAATCTATTTCTCAACCTATTCTCACAAAATTTACAAATTCTATCTTCTCAAGGTGTTTTAGGCTGTGTTTTCCATCCAACTTCGCTATGATTCTCTTGGTAATTTGTTCCTATTTTTCAAATGTTTACTTGGTTCTTGATGTTGACCACAATAGAGATATAATTTTGGTCTTATAACTTGGGTTCAATGTTGTATTTCTAATAAACTAACTTTTTCTTATTCTCAAATTCACTATAACTCCGTATCTTTCCTTAAACTTAGTTACAATAGTATTTTTTATGGTATGAATAGTTTTAAGTGTGTATTCTTCCACTATCCCCCAATGACAAAACCAATTAAATACATCTTTATTATATCCTCAGTTAATTCTTGAGTGCATTTTATTGGTTTATGAAGCAATGATAAAATGTATTTCTCCCTTTATGTTAATTAGCTTGTTCTTATATAACATCAATTACTTGATCATAAACTTATTCTCAATAGGTGTAAGCCTAGCCTCTAGAAGGAGAAATATGTAAAGTTTATTTTTCTTGATGTAAATATTATTTTTCTTGATTTTTTCTATTTTCCTCCAAGTTTCTCTAGAGACACTACATTCCCAAACTTCATAACCATACAATATCATTGGAGTAACAAGAGTGTCGATGAGGACATTATTTATCTTCCAAAACCAATATTATTCTTCATTGTAATTGTCCTTGAGGAGAAAATAAGCTTTCCATACTCCATTAGTTCTCCTTTCAACACTACAATTCCACATTAACTTATGGTGAATGTGAAATGTAAGATACTTACATGAATGGAATTTTCCAATTTACTATTGTCATAAATAAAATTTGGGTAAGTGTTTTTTCTATACTTAAAGATCATTACCTTTGTTTATTTGTTCTCACAATAATCCCAGAATGAGTGAAATAACTTTGAGAAGTTTGATTTTCTTTCCATTATTAATAGAGTCTCCATGCTAAAAATTAACATTTTATTCCATTAACAAGAGGATGATGACTAGTGCCACCAAGGTTGTGCCTACACCACATACTTCCTATAAAAATTCCTCTAGATTTTCACTATAAATTCTAAGTAGGCAACAAAGGAAAAAATTTCTTAACTTTGATATTATAATCAATTTCTTTTGACCAACCCTCACTATATATAAAATTGTAAATGACTCTTTCATACAACCTTATTATTGCATGCCTCATGTCATACATGACCCTTAATCCTTCCAATATCTCCTTAAGGTTACTTCTATGTACAATGTCAAAAACTTGTCTAAATTATATGAAACAACATAAGAGATTATCATTTTTATTTTGACATTCTTCATATATAATCCAAAGAGAATTTAAATGGTCTAAGGTCAAATGGTGACTTCAAAATCTAACATGACCTTTATCTCTATTATCATGACTTTGAAGCCACTGACTCATCTACTTCTCCAAAATTCTTCGATAAAATTAAGATAAAATGGTACAAACCATAATGGTCCCATGGCTTCAAGGGATATAGATTTCCTCACTTTTAAATATATGAAAACTAATTTGTCCAAAGATTAAAGAAATCCTTCTTAACTTTTAGGATGAAGAGGTTGTGAATGTGAGGGATAAGAACAAAGATTCCATATTTTTAGGATTTTTTTTGATAAAAATAGAAAATTAAATATTTAGAATATATAAATTAAGTTGTCCTTTAAAAAATAAAGAATTTAATTTAAAAAATTATATTAATTATATTTTGAATATTAAATTAAATTTGTGTTCTACAATTATTTTCCAATAAATAAATATGTTTCTCAAGTTATTTTGACAACTCGTGCACTGTGATGATGATGATGATGTTGCTGCTTGTGCAGTGAAACAAAATTTGGTATATCATACATATGAAATTAAATTAATCACTTTGATTTATTAAATTAGTTTTATAATATAGTAACTTGCAAATGGAATTTCTAAGTTCCCTTTTATTTTTATGAGTTAACAAACTATGGAGTTCAATTTCATTACAAATATTTTGGAAACTTTATCTAATGGATTTCAAGGCCAAGCATTCCAAGACAAAAATTATTTTCATCCCCTACACTATTTATTTCATGGAATTTATAGATTCTTTCATGCCATGGTATTTTCGGTCTTGTTGAACACTTTGTTTCACTATGGATATCATGGGGGATTTTTCTAATCTTTGTAATATTTATTTTATTTCTTGAGTTGGAAATAATGGAAACATAATTTTGATATTATAAAGTGGGGTTAATGATTTATTTGTAGTAACTCAACTTTCTCTTTCCAAGTCTCCCACATTTTATTTTTAAACTTAGTTATCATAGTGATTTAATACTATCAATGTCTTGGAGGTTCTCCTACTCCACTATCCCCCAATGGTTTAACCAAGAAATTACATCTCTAGCACAACCTATTTTGAGAATTGAGTGACTCTCTTTTTATTTTTAATGAGAATTGGAGAATACATTAATAGTGGCTAAAATGGTTATGAGTTACATAAAAGGATTTCTTGTTGTTTCAAAAAGTGATATCAACGAAGTCTTTTTTATTTCAACTAACAACTCCCTAAGAAAATCATTGGGTTATTCCCCTCATTTATAGGATGGTACCTAGGGTAAACCCTAGATTCTTCATTGGAAAATGCCAGATCAACAACGGGGATCGAGGTCGTTTCAAAATTTTTACTAATAATGAGCTCAACATGTCATTAACAAGAATAGAACCTATGTGGGGAGGATAATACTCCATCCCACAACCACATAAGCTAGACCCAACTAATTTTTAGGGACATCTTTATAGATACCATATTCCCTAATATCCTTCCTTCTAGATCTACAACTTCTACATTGATTTTTTTCTTTACATGTATATATCTGAAAAAATATTTTAAAAATGCATATTTATTTACAAAACATGGATCAAATAAAGTTATTTCATTTTGGATCTAGATAAGTATAACACTAGAATGTACCAATTGTTTCCTTCACATGTTGTTCATATTCTTGGCTTCAATATTGTAGTGAAAATGTTAAATCTATAGAGCGTATATCACTTTCATACTATATTGTGTGTTTTATTTTATAACACTCCATCTCTATTTTAGAAATTTCATCCCCATCTCTATTTTAGAAATTCCATCCCCATGATTCCCTTCGAAACTTATCTTGTTGATTCCTTTCTATGTTTTTCATGGTGGAATAAATATTGTTGATGGAATCTCTAAAATATTGAGTTTTTGTTATAAACCTCTCAAATTTTGGGAGATACAACAGAGACAATAAGGCTTGAGAAGAAACCAAAACATTTTTAGCAAAATAGGGATAAATTGAAATGAGACTAGGTAAGAGGAACAAGCCAAGAGGAAACCTCCAACAACTCACCAACCTAGAATATTCCTTGTAAGAGCACTGACAAATAGAAAAGAGCCATAACTACTAGGAAGAGAGCCCCTAGAGGGCCAATTTACCAGTTAAGGGGAAGCACCAAAAAATAGGTAAAGGAGAAAACCTCCTCCTAAATTCCAACATGGAAAATGAAAACCTTAAAGGTACAAACATGATTTTCCCTATCCTCATAATGAACCAAGTAAACCCAAACTCATCACCCTTAAAGAGGACTTGAAGACACAGACTTCTATCTAACCAAAGACGATAACTCAAATAACAAAGGGAAATATTTTTTGCTCTAATCTTCGAAGAAAAAAAGTCCCTGGAGAAACATACCCATGAACCAAGACACAAAGATAAAAGAAAAAACATCCAAGTGAAAATGCTAAGATAGACCATGACTAAACTCTGCCAACCACAATCTAGAAAGAGATCCAAACATCCACTCTAGACCAAAAGAATAATAATCTCATCATTCCCACACTAGATTAAAACTCACCACATAAATTCAATTTGGTTCCATAACAAAGTCAAGGAAATGTAAAGGGGGATACTATTTGAGTTTAAGGCTCACATGCTTACAATTGATGTGTTCCTTTGAAGCTTTCCTTTCAAACAGTAAATCCTTTCAAACTGAAAATGTCATGCTCACAAAATAGGAGGGTTAAAAACTAAGGGGATATATGTGTAACTTAAGACCCAATTTTTATTTATTGTTCCAAGATATAGAATGGATACTTCATTTTCTAGTGCATATGCCACTTTGTTATTCTCTCTTAGAATGTGATGGTAGGTGAGTTTGGCTTGTTTCTTGGATAGATTTTTTACTCAAGAGAGGATCGAAGAAATCTTGTAGTCTTTCAATGATTATCAATATATTAATTCTTTTATAGCAAGCCTTGAATCTCCTAACAACACCAATTCCCTTATTCCTATACTTTTGGCAACAGAGTGACCCTGCATAATTGAATAATGCTCTACTTGATTATTAGTTGTGATACGAAGACCACAGGCATATATTTATTCATTATTTCCTTTAGGGTCATAGATGAACCCTCTTTCTCCTACTACCCTTGGATCTCCTTTCGATGCTTCAAATTATTTTTCCCAAGTCTGATTTTCTAGCTTGAGGGTGGGCTAAGGATTTCTTTACTTTTGTGACCACTAGAATTTCCCCATATTTCCTTGCCCATTCAATTTTTGCATTGTCCAGTGGATTCCTATTATGCAATGATAATTGTTTTAAGGAAATCACTTCCCTTAATAAACTTCTATCTTTCTTTACCACTATCACAAGATTTTTTATGATTTCATTGAATAGGAGTCTATTTTTAGCCAACCATATTTTCCAAGGTATGTATTTAAGTAAGTCTATCCACATCCATATAAGTAGACATTTCCCTTTGAAGGATCCCATATAAATTTTGGTTCGGTAAGTAAATACCTCATTCCAACATTTTAGAAAATGAAATCTATGTGTTAACACTGAGAAAGTGATGTTCCAAACATATCTAGCAAACAAGCTCTAGACGAAAATGTTTGGATATTTATTATACATTTTTTCACATTGAACACCTATTTGTACCATGGAACCCTCTTTCTATAAAGGTGTCAAACGTTAGGATTCTTCATGCACTACCAACCAACAAAAGGTGTTAATTTTTTGAAGACCATATAGGAACCATATTTTACTCGAAATTGATGTTCGTTGTGGTAGGGGTAGAGAAGAAAACTAGTTAAAATATCCATATTTGATAGAGAATATGGAGGACCCCTAGCCATGATGATCTAACAATATTAAGTTGTGAGGAGCACATCCTTTCAAGTGGGCGGATGGAGAAGAAATAAGGGGGTGTAGTAAATGAGGGAAACCATCAAAATTCCACCCAATCTAGTATCCTAAGACCTCATACCAGTTTGAAATATAAAAAATTATATTAATATATATTTGATCCATCTGGACCTTTAGGGGAAGAATACATGGGAAGCTTTCCAAAGTTTGTTGACCCATTATATTGTCTTTCCAAATTCTTATGTGTTTCTCATTTCTCAATATCCAAGTTATATTAGGACATATCATTGGAATAGATCCCTTCAATATCCTCCAAATTGGTGACCCCATCTAGTTTTCTATTACTCTATATACACAATGATTATGCTTCCCCCAAATATATTTTTTCCATGTTTATGAATTCAACCATTCTACCTTACCAATTATTAGGCATCAAACTAATTCCACCCCCAAATCCATATTAAGGAAAGTTTGATCTATAATACCCATCCCATCTCTATATTTTGGACCCTTGATCACATTCTGACTAACCAAATGGTACTTTTTGGTATTCAATTTTTCCCCCCTACCATAAAATGTTTTGGAAATATTCATTGATTCTTTGCATGATTCCTATCAATGCAAGTAACGTTGAGAAATGGTAGACATGAAGAGGAGAGAGGATATATTTAATTAGAACTATTCATCCTGTAATATTTATCCATTGAGTGCCCCATTGTTTTAATTTTCCTTTTATATGATCAAATATACTTTACTAAGACTAGAACATTTGACACATTTTATCACGATGTTTTGAAACCCTTTCGATGAATGCACATTTGTCTTCCAATGAATCCAATTCCATAGGTTCATATAAGGAATTTTGTCACATTATCTATGGCTCTATCCATCTCTGAAACTTTCAACATAAAAAAACGTCATGTGGCAGTTGTGGAGAGATTTAATAAAATAGAATTGCATTGCAACCAATCATCCCAATTGCGATGATCATAGAGTTTTCATTAATTCAGCGCATTGTGATGTCATGTGGAATTTTCCATGAAACCATCATCATCTAAGTTTTCATTGTTTTACAGATGGTCTCATTTGTTACTATGAAATTGGAATGCATAAATACCATCATAAAGCATATGCAGGCACCATCAAAATTGTGACCTCATGGTCGATTTCCTCCCATCAGAGGGGAAATGATCTAGATGGTGCATTCTTTTAGTGGTCCAATGATATGGCATGTTAAATCCATCAGAGTGGAAATGCTAGTGCATGTAATGTAAGTCATATCAGTGACAATATGATGGGTAATGTACATTGGATCGACAATGCTAGACTAGAAAATTTTCATCAGAGTGGTGATGCTTGAGAGCTCAAAGTTCATCGAGGTTGAGATGGATGGGAAGAAATGTTCTTTCAGAATAATGATGTTGATTCGATGATGAACCTAGGTGTTGAAGGTCCCATGCTTGTATAATAAAGTAAAAAAAAATGAAATTGATGTTGAACACTTAAATCCATGCTTATGATGCATTGGACATAGGGAGCATATATATGTGTTAGATAAAGAAGTCGAAGAGGTTGAGCCAGATGTAAATGAAAATTTTATCGATATATAATTATATATATGATTAGGATTATGGTTTCTATTGTTGCTAATTCAAGATTTAAAAACCTTTTGTTGTGCATAAAGGCTAAAAGTTTTCTTGTAATGCAAAAAAATGCTTGAAGGGAAAAATGCATGAAAACATGGCATGATGAAAAATGCATGCCCTAGGAAGAAAAATGCTTGTATAGTGTTGGTAATTTACAAGTTACAAATTGCATGACTGTGGATTTGTTGTAAGCCCTAAAGACTATATACTAGGGTGATTTGTGCCCATAATTTAGTGAAGGGTTTAAATATACATAAATATTTGGAAACTATGCACTCAAACTAACTAAAATGGAAAAATGAGTACCAACTACCTGTTCGGCCTCAGAAACAACACATTTTGTGATTTCACTTAGTCATTTTTCATTTACGTTACCCTTTCGTCCTCATTTCCTTCATCATTCATATTTATACATTTTTCCACTTCTACCCTATATGAGTTTCACATGGCATACTTACACTAAAATGGTTCATTTCCCATATTTTGATGATTAACTAGGGTAGATATTGTCAGTTCCCAACTTACTTGTGATATTCAGTAGTTGTTGGTAATTCTGGTAGTCAAACTTTCCATATCATTTCTGAATATATGAGGAATATCAAAAATATAAAATATGGGTTTTGTGCAGAATAGGGTCATTTAGGTGTCACTCAAGGTTAATATGCAAAAGGTGCAAAACAAGAGGGGTATGGTTGATATTTCAAAAAATAGTCAGTCTGGTAACTAACATGCAATTTCGTAGTGGTTTGACCAAGTTGTGGCCCATATCCACAAATTTGGGCACATGAATCCCATGGAGCATGATGTTATTATCCTATTCAAAAAACCTTAAACTAAGTCCAATATTTAATGGTAAAGAGATCCATATATTTGGGATGTCAGATTTGTTGGTTGTAGATCCACTTATTTACCATATGATCTCATCTTGTTGTAACTCTTTTTCCTTTTGTGAACGAGAAGATATATGTATAAGTATGAAAGGATATCATTCACCTTAGATAGTTGATGTAACATCCCTCCAATTTAAGTATTGGAATAATTTTGAACAATGGTAGTCAATGATTTTTTATGATTGTTGTTATCTAGAAGACAAACATTTTGAAAAACATTTTATGATGTGAAACATTTTTGTAAATATCATTTCAATTTTATTTAAAAAAAAATATATTACTTGAGACAAATTAATGAGAGACCCCAAATTTAATAAAATAAATTCTTTATGACATGGGAAAAGAGAAAAAGGGATAAAAACCACCAGAGTGAAAGTTAATTTTGTCCATGAGGACAAGTGTAAACCTACTCCCAAGAATGTGGGAGGTGAGGGGACAAGATAGAAATAAGTTATGCCAAGACTCCCAAGAGTTATGGATGAGGCTAACTTGAAAAGGGAAGAAAAATACCTAGGCTGGGATTATTATTTTTTTGGTAAAACAAGGAAAGAGAGACAAGTATGGTGTAAACAAGATGTTGTTGAGTACTTATGCAGAGTTTAGAACTTGGTGGTTCTGAGAAAGAACCAAGTTTTGGAAATTACCTAGAGAAGGTTATTGACATTTTTATCTTCCTATGGAATAAATAATTTGGCTCGGGTGTGATGGGCGCAAGTAATCTATGGATTCTCTGATCTGTGGTTGGGAGGATCTAGACTCTCTCCTTAGTTTTTCCCTAGTAAACATTGGTTCAGATATGTATATTTATCGGGTTTTCTTTTCATTTTTATTCTAATGTATTTATGGTTGTAATGGTGCAACTTACTATAGGAATCATTAATATAATACTTGTTACCCTTTGTATTACATAGAATAAATGATAAATGACATTGGTTATAGCAATGAAAATGAATAACATAATCTTTCATGAGATGAAAGCTAGTATAAGACCACATATTTCTTTTATTTATCATAGAAATAATATGAGAAATATTTCTATTAACAATCAAGAAGTTTCTTTTATGTAGAAAAGAAATTAGTTGGTATAAACTCTGCGTTTTGATTGTTTAAACTCTGAAAACCTCGACGTTTCCTTGAAATATTATTTCTACATTTCTTGTGATTGATTACTTCTACGTTTTCTTGTGTTAGATTATCTCTGAGTGTTCTTGTGGTGGTTAATCTCTACATTTAATTTATATCTGCATCAATTTACCTCTACGCTCCATTTATCCCTGCACATAAACAAACCTAGAAATTAACTATGTGATTTCAATTCTTCTCTGTGTCTCTTTGAATGATTATCTCTATGATTCATCTCTGATCGATTTCTTGGAATTTTATCTCAACAAAAACGTGGGTCATCTTTAGCAAAATCCTGGCTCCTTTTTTCAGCTATGATCTCATCCTCCTTTAACCGCGTTTTGGTGGATCTTACCAGGCTATATCATGTATCTTTATGCTGCAATTTTGTGTTTGTTATTTTACTTCCATTCGATGCCCTTTTATGCTATGTTTTGATGGATTTTTCTCCACCAATTTGTGCTTCTAAATGCCAACAAAAACGTGGTTTTTAAATGTTGTGTTTTAGTAGATCTTTACCAGTGTTTGATTCTTGGCATATTACCCAACAATATATTTACTAGATAACCTTTACTGTTGGACAATGATTTACTCATTGACAATGATTTTAGTCTGGGAGTTTCCTTGGAACACTACACAGATTTTACTCCACAATTTTAATGGCATAATGCCCAGTTCTTACTCCACGAATTTCATATGTTAATCCCTGCATTTTTATTATGTTAATCCATACATTTTTATTATGTCAATCCTTGCGTTTTAATATATTAATCCCTACGTTTTCAATATGTTAATCCCTGCATTTTTAATATGGAAAATCCCTTTGTTTTTATTATGTTAATTTCAACGATTTTAATATGTTGACAATAATATTTTGACAATAATCTTATAATATATATGAAATTTTTTTTTATAATAGGTATGATAGTCATGTATGAATGGGTGTGAATTTCCTTTAATAGATAGCAATGATATTTTTAACTCCGTGAATTTCTTTTAAATAGACAACAATGATATTTTTAACTCTGTGAATCTCTTTTAAATAGACAACAAAGGTACTTGTAACTCTGTTATTTCCCTTTAAATAGAAAACAATGACATATTTTGACTCTGGGAATATGTAATGGATAGACAACACTATCTCTATGTCTAGAAAGACAACAATATCAATGCTATAGTTTATAGACATCGATTTTATAGAGAATTAAAATAGCCAGTGATTTAATATGGTAGGACAACAATTGTTTGCAATTGAATAACATTTATTGATTAGCATATTAGTTGCGATACCATTTATTATTGATACCATTTATTATTGACAATGATTTAGCATTTATTTTATTAAATTTGTTATACAACCATATCGTTATCAGATAGCGATATCATTATTAGATGTGTTAGACAACAATATCATTATTAATAGCGATATCATTATCAGATATCGATAGATATCAATTTTAGATATCAATATTAGTTAGTGATTTTATACACCTAATACATACATTTAAAGGACAGTGAAATTAATATATGTATGGAGAAAGTATACTATATATATATATATATATATATATATATATATATTGAATGGACACTTAATTTATACATCGAATGGACAACGAATATTATAGAGAGTGATAATAAAGATAGGGTTGGAGGATTTAACTTAGGCTTATATGCGGAATTATATGTTAGGTAATGAAAATTGCAGTGAGACCTTGTTAATAAGATCTTATTTAATTAATAAATGACTTGAAAAGAGAGAGAGGATTACAAATACTGTAGGAAAGAAGGTGCAAGAAAGCTCATGGCGATGAAATCTTCAACTAAGCACAGAAAAATAACATGTGTAAATTAAATGTCATTGCAAGTAACAAATTTAACAAGCGTACCTTAGCCAAACATGAATGATCCGAAGTGGTTGTCCCACGTGTGCTCCATCTAGTTCTCGCTTGCCAACCGATGTTACCTCACTGGTACCTCCCAACCAACACTAGCAATACTCTTCTTCCCCCTGATCCCCCCGAGACACAAAGGGGCCACGCACACCGTACCAGAGAACTTATATCACCCATCTTGCCTCACAAGGTTGAGCTACCACTCATTACCTGAGCTGGGTATCCCAACTCCCATAAGACAATTTCAGTCAAGACAAAAATTCAACATCATAACGTTATGCAAAAAGATGGGATCCATACTCCTCCTCCTCCATCCTTTTTATAGAGTTTTCAAGTAATTAGTTTCCCAAATTCTTATTAAATTCCTTTTTCATTTAATTAATTAGGAAAAACCTCCCCCGTACACATGTCACCCGATCCCCTAGTTTCACTAGAAAATTAATTTTATTAAATAATTAATTATTCCTATTTCCCTCACCCACCTAAAAGAATTCCTAAAAACGCTCCTTGGTGTCCCAATATTCCCTTACAAATCTTAGATGACTTACGCCTTACTTAATTCGTAGTTGAGTTCATAAATAGCAAGTTCCCAAGGCAAGATTCCTTACTAAGTTAAACATTCAACTTTTTCTTTACTTTTCCCCTTTTCTTTAGGTTTCCCCTTTTTCTTTAAGTTTCATATTTCTTTAAGTTTCCCCTTTTTTCCTTTTTAACTGAAAATCAATTTAGCAAGTGTAGATAAAAAAACCATTTACCCTTTTTCTTCTTTAATTAAAAATTAAATTAGCAAAAATATATAAAAACAACCATTTACCCTCTTTTAATTTTTTTAAACTAAAATTAAATTAGCAAAAATAGATAAAAACAACCATTTCCCTTTTTAAAATTTTAACCCTCCATTATAATTTTGACTTTAATAAATAATTTTGAATTTCTTACCCCACCTTCTTGTTATATGTTTATTTGTTATCATTATTTTTTACCACATGTTCTACTTAGACCTAGATTTTAATTTCAGTAGGTTGGGTGACATTTTTATTAGGGAAAGTTGTTTTTAAATCTTACTTATCACATCATTCATTTTAAGGCCATATAGGTTTATTCAGTTACCAGTTAAAATTGTGATGTTCCCTTCAGGACGCACTAGGTGCTCTAAGTGTTCCACTTACCTCTTTCTGTTTTCCTTGTGTGACATGCCCTTTAGGATGAACTGTGTGTTCCAAGGGTGCCACTCGCCTCTTGAATGACTTGGAAAACATCAAAACCCTTGGAGTCAATACTCCGCTAGGTGATATTGTGGGAGACTAAGGGCCTCTAAGGAATAAGGCCCATGCATTATTATGTGCCCCTTAGAATCATCATGAGAGACTGTCACAATATGTCCTCACAACATCGTGGGTCTTCTTGAACTAGGTGTACAGTTCGAGCCACGACAAGAGTGCTAGTAGGCTGTGGCAGGGATGTTGCCACACCTCTCCCTCAAAGTCTTTGGTTGTCCTGTGTGACCCCTCTACTCCACATGTGAGTCTGGTTGAAAAGATATCATCATCCTGCATCCATCAACGAATCATGTCATCAATAATAATCAATCACCATAACATATAATCATATGTACATATCTCACATAAAAAATATTCAACCCAAAAGTCCACTCCCCAACTTCATCCAGTGTCCAAGGGGTTTTATTGATGCCTCTGCATCCTCAAGGTCCAAATTCCTACACACTCAGGAGAACCCAGTCAATATCACTTTTATATGTAATACAACCAAAAAACATATCATCAAATCCATAATATCTCACAATCATAATCCAACGGCCAGTCGTATAATAATCCAGATCACTTGCAAGCAAGTGTCCTCAAAGAATAAGTTTTCTCAGTGCATGCAATATCGGGATGTTATAGGGTCATTTAGGTGTCACTCAAGGCTAATATGCAAAAGGTGCAAAACAAGAGGCATATGGTTGATATTTCAAAAACTAGTCACTCTGGTAACTAACATGAAATTTCATAGTGATTTGACCAAGTTGTGGCCCATATCCACAAATTTGGGCACATGGATCTCATGGAGCATGATGTTATTATCCTATTCAAACAACCTTAAACTAAATACAATATTTAATGGTGAAGAGATCGATATATTTGGGATCTAAGAATTGTTGGTTATAGATCCACTTGTTTACCATCTGATCTCATCTTGTTGTAACTCTTTTTCCTTTTGTGAAGGAGAAGCTATATGTATTAGTATGATAGGATACCATTCACCTTATATAGTTTATGTAACATCCCTCCAATTTAAGTATTTGAATAATTTTGAACAATGGTAGTTGATGATTTTTTATGATTGTTGTTATCTAGAAGACAAACATTTTGAAAAACATTTTATGATGTGAAACATTTTTGTAAATATCATTTCAATTTTATTTAAAAAAAAATATTACTTGAGACAAATTGATGAGAGACCCCAAAGTTAATAAAATAAATTCTTTATGACATGGGAAAAGAGAAAAAAGGATAAAAATCACCAGAGTAAAAGTTAATTTTGTCCATGAGGACAAGTGTAAACCTACTCCCAAGAATGTGGGAGGTGAGGGGACAAGATAGCAAGAAGTTATTCCAAGACTCCCAAGAGTTAGGGATGATTCTAACTTGAAAAGGGAAGAAAAAGACCTAGGATGGGATTATTATATTTTTGGTAAAACATGGAAAGAGAGAGAAGTATGGTGTAAAAAAGATGTTGTTGAGTACTTGTGCAGAGTTTAGAACTTGGTGGTTCTGAGAAAGAACCAAGTTTTGGAAATTACCTGGAGAAGGTTATTGGCATTTTCATCTTCCTATGGAATAAATAATTTGGCTCGGGTGTGATGGGTGCAAGTAATATATGGATTTTCTGATCTCTGGTTGGGAGGAGCTAGACTCTCTCCTTAGTTTGTCCCTAGTAAACATTGGTTCAGATATGTATATTTATCGGGTTTTCTTTTCATTTTTCTTCTAATGTATTTATGGTTGTAGTGGTGCAACTTACTGTAGGAATCATTAAGATAATACTTTTTACCCTTTGTATTACATAGAATAAATGATAAATGACATTGGTTATAGCCATGCAAATGAAGAACATAATATTTCATGAGATGAAAGGTAGTATAAGACCACATGTTTCATTTATTTATCATAGAAATAATATGGGAAATATTTTTATTAATAGTGAAGAAGTTTCTTTTATGCAAAAAAGAAATTATTTGGTATAACATATGTGGGAAACTCAATAATATTTTTTTAATTGAAATGGTCACAACATTATTTTATTATTTATAGGCAAATAAAATGATTTTTGAGAAATAAAAGTCAATACTAAAGTTTTAACAGTACTAACAGAGTTTGACTATGTTCATATAATAAGGTTGTTGTGGGATTGGACCACACATAGGTAAACTTTTTCAAAATATCATGTATAGAACACTACAAGTATAATCCAAAAGATAGAAGAGGGACCAGTCCCGAAATTTCATTATGTAAAACAATATATATATATATATATATATATATATATATATAAAAGGAAAGCCTAACATAGCAATAATTCTTCTGTGGATAAACTCAACACCATTGTGTTGGACAAAGATTCTATATATGACTGATATAAATCCGAATATAGGGAAGAGATGCTTAGTAACCTTTCTCGAAAGACATGGTAAACTTAATAACAAATATCTAGATATAATCTAATTAAGATGATGAACTTTAAGTCGTCGAACTCACTGAAGTAGAGGTAACAAGAATGAAACTCATAACGAACAGATTGTTAGAAAAATAGGATCATGGAGAAATAAAATAAAATAAATGAGAAAACAAAACAAAAAAGATACACAATACAATAGATACACATATATACATGGTTCACCCAATGTGGGCTACGTCCACTAGAATAATTGCCAGGTCCTTCCTTATTATTATCCAACAAAATGAAGGGATACAACCTACAACACACTCGTTGTAACTTCCTCTCTCATAATACAATATTCACGATAATACACAATCGCAATACAATTCCCTCATAAAGAGGGTTTCCATCTAGGGAAAAAAACCCTAAAAATAACTTCTACCGTCATATCTACAACCTTATAATGAATGATCCATATTGACTATGAAATTACACTATTTTACAAGGAAATTTTTCCAAATATTTTTCTTTAGGGGCACTGCCCCTAAATCCCCTGCCAGGGGAGAGAGACAAAAATTTTCGTTGCCCCCCCTGGACCCCCCGATGATAGTTGTGGAGGTGGAATCCCCCTCACACCCCCGTTAGGGAATGTGATCCAAGTATGGATGAAACAAACATATGAATCATGAAGATAGTCATGCTCTACAACCAACAAATATACTACTGTAAAATCATTTAAGGACAAAGAAAAATCAGCCATAGGATTATATTAACCCTCATCATTCAAGACTGTGAAATCATGTGCAAACATGGATGAAAACAACCACAATATAATTACAAGAAACGATGGTTTTGTATGAGATTACCCTGGGTAGTGCATTGTGAATAAAGTACAAGAACAATTACATCAATACCTCTATAGGTATGTTTCATATTTCATCCTGTGAGTTTCCAACTCGCTTAAGAGAAATAGTTTCTCCCTAGATAATGTTGTGGTACAGGGTTGGCATAAGCTCCAGCTCAATCCAAGCCTCTGTATCCAACATAGGAAGAACCAAATGTTATTTACCTTGAACTGAAAATCAAATAAATAAAGGGTTCTATAAATACACTAAGGAGTTGGAATTATTACCTGATGGTGGCTAGCAAACCCTTTCTAAGGATACAACCTAAATTTGGCATAGCCTACAACAAGCCATTACCAAAATAATTATAGTGACAAACTATTGTAAACATGACATATGTTAATAAAAGAGTCGCAAGTATGAAATGCTTATAAAAACTCTTACCTGGTCAGAAAAACCACAGTTGTAGTTTCGTGGCATTGCCCAAGCCTTTGGTAACTCCTGTGTATGGGAGAAAGGAATTCCCTTCTCTGCATCATTATCATGGACACATGGGGTTAGTAAAAGAAAATAATATCTTGGATGTACATAACAAAAGTAGTAAAGAGTGGAAATCCCCCATATTGAAATAGACTAAGAACTTACTTGTAAACTCCATGGTAGTGACCAAAGGAAGAAACGTCGGGAAGGAAAGAAAAGCTAACACTCTGTGCTTGACCTCCATACAAAATTGTGAGGAACAAAACATGACTTCACATAGACTCAAGAGAATGTAGAAAATTTACAAGTGTTAGTGAAAGGTCAGACAAATTAATGGCACCAACTTTAAAGAAAGATATTATTGTAGATAATCAGACTTACGTGAAATTACACCAGGAGTAAAAACCTTGCTTACTACTCTATGCATTGCCACAATAGTGGGGTAGATGGTAAGGACAATATAACATTAAT
>JZKD02S1719126.1:693834-708500 GCA_000966675.3 Picea glauca
GCATAAAGGTCTTGTAGCTTGTCCCAAATCTCTTTTGTTGATGCACATGATCCCACCTTGGATTTCACTGAATCTGTCAATCCATCCAGGATGGTATCTATTGCCAGTTTGTTGTACCTTTTTGCTTCCTTCTGAACTGCAGTCTTTGGTTTCTTCAAAGCATTGTATGCTGAAGCAACTGAGAACCAAACATCTACCCCAAGAGATTTCAAGTAAGTTTCCATTCTATTTTTTCAATATTCAAAATTCCTTCCATCAAATGGTGGAATCCCATTTGGAATGTCGTCTTCCATTTCTGCATAGGATCTTCTTTCCAGTGATTAAATTGTACTGAAGGTAACTCGTTTTGATACCAATTGTTGAGATTGAGAGGGGGGTGAATCAGTATCAATTACAATTTAAAAACATTATTCAACTTATACTTAAACCATTCAATTATATCCAATGAGCAATGAACAATAGTATAAGAGTTACACCAATAAACCACAATACACCATGCACAATATATGAGAAATAATCAATAGTTTTTGTTCAAGGGAAGTAATGACTTCCAAAGGCAGCTACAACTTTCAAATGTAAAGAGAGGGATAAACCTCCAAGAGGAAGATACAATCCTCAAATATAAAGAGAGAGTTTAACTCTCCATCCTTTCCCCTTCCTTCCACCCAATAATATATGAGAGATAATAAAACTTTACATTAAATCATTATTGTCAACCAATCATCACATAGAACCTGATAATGCTTCCTGAGACTTCTTCAATTTCTGCAATTATTCAATTCTTGGATTACTCTGATTCTGTAGATAATATTACTCAATGTATTCTCTAAAACTCCTCCAATTTTTAATCCTTGATTCCTCCCCCAAAAGAGGTTATAGAAAGAATGGTAGACTTTATTCAATTCTGGTCTATTCAGGAGCGTGAACTTGCACAGAATTCTCTGGGAACAATAATTAACATCCAATTCTGAAACTCACACACAAGAAACTAAAGTTCATACTCTTTCTAATGAAATTTGTCCCACTTCATTTGGATTCTCTATGAATAATTTATGATATTTTTACTCGGAACACCTGTTTATTGACTAGCTTCAGGACTGGTCACAAACCCTATCTTCCACAGAGTGTATCTCCATAATTGTAGTGAATAAAGAGCTGAACCTTTTACCAAAGGTATCTTGATATGTTTTCTCAATAACATAGCGATTTCACCATCTAAATCGTTCTAGAAAACATTTTATAGAAAAAATGGTAAGATGACCTGAAAATAACACACCTTAGAACACATCACCAAAAGACTTCATCCTCCCATGAAATCCGGCCTTCTTTACTTCTTATTTCCTCTTAAATTTGACTTGTATCAAATGAATATATAATGATGTTTATTTATACCATTTATGTCACTTCCTTTTAACATTAGGGCCGACCTGACACTTTCTTATTTTGTAATTCTTTTCTTTAATTATCTTAGAGGCCTACATGTACTTCCTTCTTCAATTCACTTTGTCATCTTCAAAAATTCATTTCTCCTCAACCATGACGATCCACGTGACATGCCACATACCACTGGAGACAACATGATGTATAATATTCATTCATGGGTGTTGTATATGCATGTGCATTGTCCTTCATGTCCAAATACCTTTATCAATCTTGTGGTCCAAAACCCATGACTAGGGTTGATATCAATGACAACAACCAATCTTCCAACACCTAAGCGACAGAAGTGAAGTCACATTTAATTAATGGGATGTGGATAATGTATCCTAGGAGAAGTATTTTTCTAATATAAATGGATGTGTAGTTGGAGCCAACAAGGAACTTATATAAATCCTATGGGTATTCATACTAGAGAATAGTAAAATATTGAGGTAAATTTCTAAGGAATTATAACAATGATAATATAGAGGAAATTGCAAATACATTAGATTTGAAGTTAGAACTATGGATGGTTAAATTGATGACATTGTTAACTCAACCCCAAATCACATGAATAAGGTTCTAAGATAAGGGTTTTTATTAAGAATATTACTTAAAGAAAAAAAAGAGTTGAGAGGAATCTCCTAAAAAGGATTTCCTCGTTGAAATTAACAAGTTTACAAGTTAAAACATAAATAAATTATGTAGAAATGATCTATCGAACCTTACCCTTGAAGAATATGGGTAACCATATCACTGAGTTTGATGGACGAGAAGGAGTATTGATTATGCAAACCTTGATTTTTCACCTGTAACAAAAGAGATTTTAAAAGGGAAGTTAATGAGTAGTAAGAGTTCATAACAAATACATAATATACTTAATAACGGTGTCAACATTTTAAATCACTCCTTGTTCATCAAGAAAAAATATTAGAAAATAAAAAATTGTGAGTGTATTGGTGATGTTACAAATGGTATCAGAGAATGGTTCAAACACTAGGTCCTTATGGGCATAAAAAAAAAAAAAATTGATGCATTATTAGATTTTGCAAACATTGTATATTTGTTAAAAATAAGGTCTTCACATAAAAACTTGTTCTTCACTTATCATAAATAACAACAGAGAAATCGTGGAAAAAAATTGGGAAAACAACACCAAGTGGACCCGAGATGTATGTAGAATTGAACAGTGAACAACCCCAAAGTAATTCATTAGAGTTACTTGGAATGATGAGAAGTGTAAAGGAATAATTGTAGAGTATTAAAGAAGATAATGAAAAGTTGTTAAAAGCTAGTAGGGAACAATAGGAATTAAATTGGATCTTACTCAATAACATGACTTAGATTAAACATAATAAGAATGTAAGATGGACTTCTAGCAACGCTAAGAAGGATGTCTCTAATGATGAATCTCATAAGAGATAGAGACACCTAGTATTTAGTGATAAAACTACATCAATGATTGAAGAAAATAACAAAGACAGTTCTAAGGACAAAATCTTATAGAATAAACCACATAACAATAAGAAAATTGAATGGCATAGTAACGAGTTAACTGGTGAATTTAAAAAAATTAGACCACCCAGTTTTGATGGTGAAATTGAAGAAGGAGAATAATCTTGGCTCCTAAGTATGGGAAAATATTTCCAGATCTATAATTACTCAAGGAACTTAAGGGATAGATTGGCTATGTACCATCTGAATGGAAAATTTTATATTTGGTGGCAGGAGACTAAAACGGTAAATAAAGCTAGGAGTGAAATCACTTGGAAAATATTTAAAAAGTACTTCAAATAGAAATATTTAACTGAAATATATTTTCATGAAAAGGCCAAGGAATTTCATGACCTTAGAGTAGGAAAAATGACCATCGAATATTTTGTTACCAAGTTTGTAAATATAATGAGGTATGTACCTTACCTCAAAGACGAGAAAGAAAAAGTACAATGTTTTATGAGTTTTTTAGCTCAATAATATAAGGATAAAATTGAGTTCCTTAATCCTAAGATGATGGACAAAGTAATAAGACATGTTAAATTGTATTATTACTAGTTTAAAAAAAGGTTTGAAAATACAAAAACATGGCAAGATAAGAACAGAAATAACAAGTTTGATCCTATAAAGAAGTAGTTCAATTACCCATGTCATTTGTCTCACGCTGCACCAATTAAATGAAACAGGTTTATTGGTCAATAACAAAGTGTATCATCTAAGAATAGTAACTGACTAATCGATTCAGTGAATAAACCAAACATACCACCATTACAGTGTTGGGGTTGCAAAGAACCTCATCAATATAGAAATTTACCTTTGAATAAGAAATGAAACTTGATAGTGCATAGTGTTCAGGAAGTAATAATAGTTAATGACATGGCATGGTGTAATCCCAAGATTAATGCAGCCTTGGATAATCGACGAGTTGATCATCAATCTATCATGCTGGAAATTGAAGGTATGATCAACCAAAAATATGTATATTTTTTAACTGAACCTGGTGAAAATTTAAACTATATTTCCCCTATTATCTTTGATTACTGTAAATTGAAAAAAGTGAAACATAGTAAGTCTTGGCTGATACAACTAGCCACTAGTAAAAAATGAAAGGTGGTAGAGTGCATCAAAGGATGCATAATAAATATGGATGGAATGGGAACTAGTGTGGATTTTAATATATTACCTTTGGGATCCTATTATTTACTCATAGGCATGGACTGGCTTGAAAAGTACACAACTATTGCAAACTATAAAAAGAAACTTTTGATTGTGTAGATGAACTTGGGAAAAATAAATTGTTTAGGGAATACCTCATGGTGTATCATCAAGGCATATTTCTTCTTTACAATTGAAATGGAATGAAGGGAAAGGTTGTGAAGTATATGCTATGCATATAAATGAGAGTCAGGAAAAGACATTTGACAATCTATTGATTGATGATAGGATATTGTGTAAATTCCAGGATGTATTCCCAGAAGAAATTCCAGGACTGCCTCCTAGGAGAGACCTATATTTTACAATAGCTATAGCACCTAGATCAACACCAGTATCTAAAGATCCCTATATAATTATTCTTCATGAATTAACAGAATTAAAAGTGTAGCTTAAAGAACTATTGGATAAACAGTACATTAGACCAAGTGTGTCTCCATGGGGAGCATCAGTTTTATTCATGAAAAAGAAGGATGGAAATTTTAGGTTGTGCATTGACTATCGACAACTAAACAAAATGAAAATAAAGAAAAAGTATCCTTTACCCCATATTGATGACTTGTTTGATCAAGTCAGGGAAGATAAAATATTTTAAAAGATAGATATAAGGTTAGGCTATCATCAAATTAGAATTAAAGATGAAGATATTTATAAGAATGCTTTTAGAACCATGTATGGACACTATGAATTCATAGTGGTACCCTTTGGCTTAACCAATGCACTGGAAAAATTTATGTGTTTAATGAACAATGTGTTAAGGAAGTACTTAGATCAATTTGTGATTGTATTCATAGATGACATTCTGATCTATTCCAAGAAAAGGGAAGAGATTGAAGAACATGTAAAGTTAGTTATACAAACCTTAAGGGAGAATCGGTTGTATGTAAAGTATAGTAAATGTGAATTTTATTAGAGTAAGGTGAAATACTTAGGGCATGTGATCTCAAGTGAAGGAATTTATGTTGACCCTTAAAAGGTCAAATCCATTTTAGATTGGCTAGTTTTGAAGGATGTTTCGAATATCCGATTTTTTATGGACATTACAGGATATTACTGGAGGTTTATTGAAAGATTTTAAAAATTGGCTTACCCAATTATTTCTCTACAGAAAAAGGGAACCAAGTTTAAGTGGACTAAAAAGTGTCTGGAAAGTTTTCAGAAATTAAAACAATTGTTAACCCCCGCACCTATCTTAGAAGTAATTGATCCACACAAAAAATTTGTAGTATGTACGGATGCCTCAAAGGAAGGTCTAGGAGGAGTGTTAATGGAGGAAGGGTATGTGATTGTGTATGACTCAAGGAAATTGAAATCCCGTGATAAAAATTATGCAACTCATGATTTAGAATTAACTGTTATAATTCATGCCTTGCGGATGTGGCGACACTATCTTCTGGGTAGGAAATTTTTGTTGAGTACTGATAATATCATCCTTAAATATTTATTTGAATAGTCCAACCTAAACGTTAGGAAAGAAAGATGCCTAGCCTTTTTAAGTGAGTATTATTTTGAAATTCAACATATAAAAGGGAAGGAAAACAAGGTGGCAGATGCACTAAGCATAAAGTTAAATGCAATTTTCAATAGTAGTATACAATCAGATTTAAAACAAAAAATTGTGACAACAACAGAGAAATATGATAAATACAAGGAAATTATTGCAAAGTGTTAATCTAATCAACTAACAAATAGTGAAGCAAAATTTAGTTGTAGCAAGGAAAATTTAATCTTATATAAGAACATAATTTATGTATCAAATGTTGCATATTTAAAAATTTTGATATTAACAAAGGTACACTAGAAACCATATTCAGGTCATCTCAGTTATCAAAATACCATAACAATTTTAAATAAAGAAAAAATTTGGCCTAAAATTAAGACAAAGGTAGTTAAATACCTTGTTAGGTGTCTAGAGTGCCAACAAGTTAAGGCTCAACACCAACATTCGACTAGATTATTAAAACCTATACCCATTCCTAAGTGGAAATGGGAAGTGATCGGTATGGATTTCATCACCAAATTACCTATAACTAAGAAGCATAATGATTCTATTATGGTAGTGATTTACAAACTTACAAAAGCACCACACTTTATTCTGATAAAATCTAGTTAAAAGGCTATAAATATTGTAGATATTTTTATAAAGGAAAATTTTAGGATGCGCGGTTTACCTAAAAAAAATATTTCTGATAGAGATACAAAATTTACTTCCAGTTTTTGGTAGACTTTGTTCATTGGAATGGATACACAACTGAATTTTAGCACCGCTTACCATCCTCAAACTAACAATCATACCGAAAGGACTAATCGTATTGTTGAGGATATGTTGTGAATTTATGTTATGGATTTTACAACAAAATGGGAATATTATCTTCATCTGGTTGAATTCCCATAGAAAAATGGTTATCAATCATCTTTAAAGATGATTCCTTTTAAGGTATTATAGGGAAGGAGGTGTAGAACACCAATGAGTTGGGATAAACTTGTGGACAAGATCATTTTAGAGCTCAACATGTTAATATAAATGGAAACAATACTATAGAAAGTGAAACAAAATTTGAGAAGTGCATGGGACAGGAAAAAAGTTATGCAAATTTAAAAAGAACCTAGATAGAGTTTAATGTTGGGGACCATGTCTACGTAAAAGTAAAACCCAGAAATAGTTCATTCAAACTTGGAAAGAGCTCTAAGTTATCACCATGGTATTGTGGACATTTTGAAGTGTTGGCCAAAGTAGGAGCAATCGCCTGCTAGCTTGCACTACCAGTCGACCTGAAAGTACATAATGTGTTTCATGTTTCATTATTAAATAAATATGTTCCTGATATAACTCATGTTGTAAATTGGAATGTGATCCAAGTGGAACCAGAAGGTGAGTTCTAAGTGGAACCACTACGCATACCTGACAAGATGGAAACCTTATTGTTGAACAAAGATATCACCCAAGTCAAATTCCAGTGGAGACACTTTAATCCTGAGGAGGCCACTTGGGAAATGGAAGAGGTTATGAGGAGAACTTACCCATTTTTGTTTCAAAGTTGATATGCTTGGTTAGAACACCGAGGATGGTGTTCAGTTCAAGGGGTGGAAAGATATAGCATCCCTCTAATTTAAGTATTTGAATAGTTTTGAACAATGGTAGTCAATGAATTTCTTTGATTTTGGTTATCTAGAAGATAAAAAAATTGATAAACATTTGATGATGTGGAACATTTTTGTAAATATAATTTCAATTTTATTTAAAATATATATATTTGAGACAAATTGATGAGAGACCACGACTATAATAAGAGAAACTCTTTATCCCATGGGAAAAGTGAAAAAGGGTTAAAAACCACCAGGGTAAAAGTTATTGCTGTCCATGCGAACAATTGTAAACCTACTCCCAAGAATGGGGGAGGTGAGGGGACAATCTAGCAAGAAGTTAGGACAAGACTACTAAGAGTTAGGGACGAGGCTAACTTGAAAAAGGAAGAAAATGACCTAGGCTAGGATTATTCTTTTCTTGGTAAAACAAGGAAAGAGAGACAATTATGGTGTAAACACGATGTTGTTAAGTACTTGTGCAGATTTTATAACTTGGTAGTTTTGAGAAAGAAACAAGTTCTGGAAATTACCTGGAGAAGGTTATTGACATTTTCAGCTTCCTATGGAACAAATAATTTTTCTTGGGGGTGATGGGAGAGAGTAATTTGTGGCTTCTTTGGTCTATGGCTGGGAAGAGTTGGACTCTCTCCTCAATTTGTCCCTAGTAAACATTGGTTCAGATATGTATCTTTATCTGTTTTTCTTTTCATTTTTCTTCTAATAAATTTATGGTTGTAGTGGTGCAATTTACTATAGGACTCATACAAATAATACATGTGTGAGATGAAAGATAGTACAAGACCATATATTTCATTTATTTATCATAACAATAATATGCGCAATATTTTTATTAACAATCAAGACGTTTATTTTATGCAGAAAAAAAATTAGTTGGTATAGCATATGTGGGAAACTCAATAATATTTATTTATTTGAAATAGTCACAACATTATTTTATTATTTACAAGGAAATAAAATGATTTTTGAGAAATACAATTCAATACTAAAGTTTTAGCATTACTAACAAAGTTTGATTATGTTCATATAATATGATTGTTGTGGGATTGGACCCCACAGAGATAAAAAAAAATCAACATATCATGTAGAGAACACTATCAGTATAACCCAAAGGATATAAGAGGGACCAATCCCAAAATTTCATTTTGTAAAACAATATATATATATATAAGGAAAACCTAACAGAAAAATAATTCTTTCATGGATGAACTCAACACCAATGTGTTGGAGAAAGATTCTATATATGACTAATATAAATCTGAATACAGGGTAGATATGCTTAGTAATCCTTCTCACAAGCCAGAGTACATTTAATAATAAATAGCCAAATATAATCTAGTTAAGACGATGAAGTTTAAGTCATCGACCTCGTTGAAGTAAAGGTAACAAGAATGAAACTCATAACTAAAAGATACCACTGTAAAATTGTTTAAGGACAAAGAAAAATCTACCATAAGATTATAATAACCCTGGTCATTCAAGACTGAAATTATGCACAAACGTGGATTAAAAAAACCACTCCAAATATAATTATAAAAAAACAATGGCTCTGTATGAGCTTACCCTAGGTAGCGCATTGTGACTAAAGTACAAGAACAATTACATCCATACGTCCATATGTATGTTTCGTATTCCATCCTCTAAGTTTCCACCTCGGTTAAGAGAAATAGATTCTCCTTGGATAATGTTGGGTTATGGGGTTGGCATAAGCGTGAGCTTGAGCCAAGCCTCTGTATTAAGCATAGGAAGAACCAAATGTTATTTATCTAGAAGTGAAAATAAAATAAATAGAGGGTTCTATAAAGGAGTTGGACTTATTACTTGATGGAAGCCAACACAGCCTTGCTAAGGATACAATCTAACTTTGGTGTATCCTGCAAGAAGACATTACCAAAATAAGTATAGGAAAAAATTACCATAAACATGAGATACGTTAATAAAAAATCCTCAAGACTAAAATTCTTATAAAAACTATTTCCTAGTCATTACCTGGCATTACCAAAGGCTTTGGTAATGCCTCAAGACTAAATTTCTTATAAAATTCTTATAAGTTGTAGTTTCCTGGCATTACCAAAGGCTTTGGTAACTCCTATGTATGGGAGAGAGATACCTCAGAACCAAGGAACACCCTTCTCTACATCACTAGCATGGATATAGGATGTACACAATAGAAGTATTAAAAAGTGGACTTCCCCCATATTGAAATAGACAGAGAAGTCAAGACCTATAAACTCCATGGTAGTGACTAGAGGAAGGAACGTCATAAGGGAAAGTAGAGCTAACACTCTTCACTCGACCTCCATATGAAATTGTAAGGAATAGAAAAAGACTTCATATAGACTCACAAGAATGTAGAAAACGTACAAGTGTTAGTGAAATGTCGGATGAATTAATGGTGCCAACTACAAGGAACCAACAAGGATAAGTATTTTTTTTAATATAAATGGATGTGTAGTTGGAACCAACAAGGAACTTATATAAATCCTATGGGTATCCATACTAGAGAATGGTAAAGTATTAAGGTAAATTTATAAGGAATTATAACAATGATAAGATAGAGGGAATTGCAAATACGTTAGAGTTGAATTTAAAAATATGGATGGTGAAAGTGATGAGGTTGTTAAATAGAAACTAGATCACATGAATAAGGGTCTAAGATAAGGGCTATTATTCAGAATATTACTTAAAGAAAAAAAAGAGCTGAGAGAAATCTCCTAAAAAGTTAAAAAGTATTTCCTTATTGAAATTAATAATTTTACAAGTTAAAACATAAATAAATGATGTACCAATGATCTGTCGAACCTTACCCTTGAACAATATGGGTAATCATATCAATGAGTTTGATGGACGAGAAGGAGTATTGATTATGCAGATCTTGGTTTTTCACCTCTAACAAAAGAGATTTTAAAAGGGAATTTAATGAGTAGTAAGAGTTCATAACACATACATAATAGAATTAATAAAGGTGTTGGAATTTTAAATCACTCCCTCGTCATCAAGAAACAATATTAGGAAGAAAAAAATTGTGAGTGTTTTGATGATGTTATAGTTAGATAATTGAAGGAGATATTAGAGAAAAGGGTTCCATATTGAAGAGAAGGATCACTGTAATTATTTAGATGTTGGAATAAAGAGATTGTTGTTGCAGATCAAGAGTTCCAAGTCCTTCTTGGAAGTATATGCCAAGAGAGGAAGGGCCCCCTCTCTTTGGTATATGTTTCCCAAATAGTTTTCTTTGGTTGTGTAATGTTATTTCATTAATTGTTCATTTTGTTTACTATTAATTTCTTTATGTTCTTTCAATTCCTACAACTGTGGTTTCCCTACAGAGTTAGGAATTAAAGTTTATGTTTCTTTAATGGTCACAAAACCATTTGATTCTCTTGCTTGTCAACCAAAGGAATTTGATTAATGGTTGAAATATATTTTCAGTGTCCAAATTGAATTATGTATCCTTTCATTTATGCAAGTGTGATCAGACGAGTGTGGTGTGTATCAAAGATACGAATGTTTGTTATCCATGGGAATCCAAGAGATAGTTGAGAAGATATAGGACTTGAATCTACAACATAAGATCCTCCAATTTTAATTCATTCCTTGGAGTGAGTTTTATTTCTAGTTTGATCAAGCTACAAGAATTAGTCAATCCATGGAGTATCTAACAGAGCATTGTAACATATCACTTGCATCCTTGACACTGATTCTTGGAAGTGTCTTGTCTAGCAAAGTAGTTTTTATTCATCTTTCTTAGATTATATTTATTTTCCTACTCCTTGACATATTTTTCTGGCATCTCACAAGCTTATGATCTCCCTAGATGATAATTTAATGTAAAGAAATTTAAGCAATTGAATTTCTCAACACTTTTGGTGTTTTTGTCGGGGAGATGTTAAATGGAATAGGCATTGGTAATTTTGTTATCATTCCTTTCATTTAAGTTTGATTCATGAAAAGGGAAAGATACTCATGTCAATAGATGACATGGTGACAATAGGGCCTTAGTAGCATGAGGTATTTGAGTACATGCTTTGCCTTGAATTTTGTTTTGTATAAGTTATAGTTTTTTACTCAAAACACCCCCCCATATACTAATCCATGTGCAAGACATGGATTATTAGACAATGATGAGCCTTAAAATATGCTCAAGATTTGTTTATTAAATAAATATGTTACTCCAAGAAATATCTCAAATCCTAGAAGTAGAAGGAAACATCTATGCATCTCAGGAAGAGCAAATCCTAACAGCCATTAGGAACATATATGCATCTTAGAAAGGGATAGAGGAGAAAAAGTTCCATGAGAAACAAGAAGATCTATAATATTTCCTTGATTCTCCTTATACATATGGAGAATAATTAAAATATCCATGGACAACATTTGATGGAGAGAAGGTATTGGAACTTGAGATTGAATATTTTCTAGCAATTTTGTACTTCTATCCTTTGTGCAAGATCCAAATGTTTGAAAATCTACAAGGTATGCTAAAGGAGGACATGCAATACAACGATAATAATGATGAAGGAAATCAAATGAGTAATGGATACATTAAATAATGGCTCTAGAAAATCATTAGGCTAGGGAACCACTTCATCATCCAACATCTCTTGGCACCAAATCAAAAAGATTAGTTTGTTCTTGATATTTTGCTATATATTAAATCTTATCTTTCGAATTTGAATATGATTTCATTTTTAATCTTGTTCTGCATGTGGCTCCATTTGAAGTAATGTTACACTTGATAAGATCATTTCCTTTTCCAAGTAGAGTATGAAATTTTAATAAATAAATAAATGAAGAAGTAAACAAAAATAAGCCTAACTATGAAAATTAGGGTCCTAGAGAAGTTAGACATGAGCTTGCTATTGGCTATAAAATCTCCCAATACATTTTTCATGTAATGTTGGTGTAGCAACAATTTATTTCCTTGTTCTAAAATTTTCGTGTAGCATGATCCAATAAAGGAATGAAATTTAGTCTTACACAAATTCTTCCAATGTAAAGAAATTAATCTTTCAACACCCAAGAGATTTAATTCAGAAGGAGATGTTGTTTCTTGGACTCCTTAGTTTAAGGGAGATCATGCAGAATTCCAATGGAAACTATAGATTCATGAAATATATGTAATAGTTCCATAAATTTTGATAGTCCACTTTTATTGACAAATAATAGTTACTACAAGAAGGTTTTACTACCGAAAGTCTTTGGATTGTGGTAGAAAAGAACCAATTCCATCCTTGAGACATATATGTGCTCCATCATGTGGAAATAATAAGCTCCAAGAAAAGTCATTGATGTTCAATGAGTTTGCTTCTCTAACTAGATGAACCATGGAAAAATGATAGCTTATAATAACCCCATCTCAGTGTGTGCATCCAAAGAATAATAAATGCCAAAATTATCAATCACAACATTACAAAATTTGTTGTAGTTGTGTGGAAGCATAAAATTTGTTGGCATATGGTCTACATTTCCTTTTGAATAATTTTTGTATGAAAAAGAGTCTATCGTCCAATTGTAAAATCTATCATCCTTCACTCAAGTGACCATTCTCTTGGGTTGTGCTTCTTCTCCTCTGTATCCGTTCAATTATAGGAAGAACAAAAAGTTATTCAATTACCGCAATTGATCTAGGTGAATATCGAGGGCATGATCATTGATTGAGATATTCCCACCACCCAAAGAAGAAATTGAGCACACAATTTTTTTCAATCATCACTCCATAATGGTTTCTACTCTATTTATATGGATTTAAGAATCACCATTACGTTGGGATTCTACAGTCAAAGTTCGGTCAACACTCTAAGAAATTAATCAGATCCCGATTTCATGCTTCTAGTCATGAAATTGTGGAGGTTTTTAGAGAAGGAAAGTGCAAATAAAATTTAAGAAGAGATCTCCATGTCACAACTTGTTCTTTATTCATTCAATTTCATTAGAGGATTAAATGTTGATGTATCTTGGGAATGAAGGAACCTCAACATGTTTATGAAACACATGCCAAAATAGAGAGGTTGTTTTTCAGGGTCAATTGAAAGAAATTAAAAGAGAATATTGAAAATTTGTCACATGGGTTTTGTGCAAGATGAGCCCAATTGGGTTCCCACGTGAACAATTTCCTCAAAATGTGAAGGGCATGGGAGATATTCTTGATCCTTTAAACCAAGTTTTCCAATAATTATGGTCGCAGTCGGGTTTGAGTTTCGTAATAATTGTATCTAAACGATATTGATAAATATAATTAGACCTTAAATGCAACATGTACTACAAATTTAGTCAAGTATGAACCTCCTTTAGAATTGAGTGGTATGTGAACTTATTTCCCAAAATATTTTTATGGATGATGCCCCCATGAAGCTAGGGTATGAAAGGATTATTATAGAGTTGGAAATTTGGCAAGATTAACAACCTGAATTGTGAAGGTTCTCAGAAAGTGATGCTTCTCAAAATAATGGATTTAACTTACCTCTATGATACTCTTCGTTCATCTTCTTTAACTTTTGTTCATCATGGTCTACTTTATGTACACGCTTTCTCACCATTAAGTACATGTATTTGGTTGAACATTTGCTGGGATAGGGGCAAACTCAGGGTTCAACGCTACAACAGTGCACCAACAAAACCCTAACTACCAACCCTTTTGGAAACACCTGCGAAGTAGATGAAGTCTCACCTGAGGTAGAGGTAGGGGTGGTTGCAGGACTCAGGTGTCTATAACCTTAGCTGGCACACAGATCTATGATTGTAATATTTAACAGATCCCTTAGCATCGACGGTTCATCAATATTTGACCACTATCTACTTCGCAGATAAAACAGAGCATCGCACCATTTATCCAGATCTGATGTATTTAAGCACTTATCATAGGGAGGTATATTAGATATAACATATTCAAGAACTAAGAACATTCACATAGGTCATATCTAAAATCCATATACATCGTTAACACAAAGCATAAACAAATCTATCTATCTATATCAAAGCACTTAGCAAGTAAAGACATAAACACATCAACACATTGCACAAAGCATAGCAACACAACGTGTACGTGGTTCACCCCCACCCTGGGGCTACTTCCACCAACTCTTCTTCTTTATTATCTTCATTCAAGCTTCTTATAGTCACATAGCATCAAAATCCTACTCTGTAGAAGACAGGATATTTGCGCGCACTCCACCAAATCCTCCTTATTTGAGTTAGGGTACAACACCAAGCCTTCTTACAATTACTTGCACATAGCTCTACAAGTCTTACACAGTATGCACAAAGCATCTACAATCCATACTTATCACTTAGCCCAATATCACATAGATATGCCTCTCCTTACATTGCCTAAACATATATTTATACTTGACAAAATAGGCCTAAACATGGGGAAACCCATGGGATGACATCCCCATACCCATTACATAATCCCAAATCCCAAAAAGGATACAAAA
>JZKD02S1719127.1:0-65838 GCA_000966675.3 Picea glauca
CTTAATCCTAACCCAAACCTAGCCAATTCCCCTAATGGAGTAATGTCTGTTTACAGACAAGTAAAGAAAACTTACGCCTAACCCTGTTTCTGAGTTAAGTAGCCCCAATTTGAAACGTCCTGGAACTCACCCTGATAGCTTTGGGTGATGCAGGTTAAGTTATACTAGATGGTCAGGACTCGAAGAGGTCGAGGCCAGGGAGCGTCATCACGGGCGCCACCCACACCACCAACACCACCAACACCACCAACACCACCAGCACCACCAGCACCACTAGCACCATCGCCCAAACTAGCTCTCATACTACGCTCGTTAGAAGCTATTAACGAGACTTTAAAAGGGCGCCAACCAACAGGGACTGAAGTGGAACCCCCACCATCTGGAATGGGTAATCTAGAAGCATCAAGGGATTCAGGGGGAGGACTTCCACCTGAAGACATCACTCAAGAGTTGCAGAAAATCAAACTTCCGGAGTTTGCTGGGGGTCGCACTAGTGAACGTGTGGAAGCATGGTTGGAAGGCATGACAAGGTGTTTTGCCTTAAGGGACTATGCGTCCAATTCAAAGGAAAATATTGCAATTTTCCAGTTAAGAGATAGCGCCTTGAACTGGTTGGGCAACTTAGAAAGACAACTACACCTTACCCCAGACACAGTATCTTGGGAACTTTTCGAGGAGAGGTTCTGAAGGAAATATCTACCAGCATACTATGAGGAACAACAAGTAGGGGCATTTCATGCCCTAGTCCAAGGAAACAGAACTATAGAAGAATATGAGATCAGGTTTATGGAACTGGTCAAGTATGTTTCGTATATGGACAATGACCAACGACAGGTAGAGCGCTTCGTTTATGGATTGAACCCAAAGATTAGAGCTATGGTAAGGATATGGAAATCGTCTTCAGTGGAGGAGGCAATAGAAAATGCATGTTACGTATAAGAACACATGAACTTAATAGGGGGTACAAGATCGACATTTCCACATCACCCTAGATTCGTAGGAAAGGCCCCGAGGACTTTTACTATGGGAGGGGGCTCAAGGCCACCACCTTATGGTAACAGAGTCGTGCCAAGGGCAGTAGCTGTAGGAATTTCAATGGCATCTCGTTCATCACCAATGGTGCAGACAGGCCCACGACCATCTCGAGGAGCAACTAGTAGGGGCAGGGGTCCTGGAGGAAGAAACTCGTTTAGGAATCAATCACATAACAGTGCACCGGTTCAATCTCGTATTGCCTGTTGGAGATGCGAAGGACCCCATTACGAACGAGACTGTCTATAGTTACAATTAGGGTTTGTGCACAGAGAAGGAAAGGCACCAATGGGAAGGTTAGGGAGCAACCACCAGATTTATGCAGCGGTTAATAACCGCCACGCTGAACATCAATCCACCGTAGTGTAGTCGACAGGTACGTTATATCATATTAATGTTAAGATTTTGTTTGATTCTGGTGCGACAGATAGTTTCATTTCACCATTTTCATTAGAAAAGAGTGGGCTGGCAGCCTATGAGCACGATGACTTTAAGCAAGTCGAGATGTCTTCGGGCGAAAAACAAGCTATATGACCTAGTGTCGATAATTGTGTAGTAGACCTAGGAGTGTGCAATACCAGGTTGAAGGTATACGTCACTTCTCTTGGAGCATATGACTTAATCATTGGAATGGATTGGTTAGCAGCTCATCGAGCATTGGTAGATTGTTTCGCCAAGAAAGTACTTTGTACTGATGATGAAGGAAGACCAATAGAGATCCAAGGTGTACAGAGAAAAGTGTCATTATGCTTTATATCAACTATGAAGGTCAAGCGATGATTGAGACAAGGGTGTCGACTTTATGTTGTAGAGGTAGTGAAAGAAAGGAAGGGACCCTCATTGGATCAGTACCCAGTATTGTCAGAATTTCAGGATGTTTTTTCGGACGAATTACCAGGATTACCTCCTGAGAGGGAGCTTGATTTTACCATTGAGATGAAACCTAGTGCAGAACCAATATCCAAGACCTCGTATCGAATGATAGTGCCAGAACTTTGTGAATTGCAAATGTAGTTGAAGGAGTTGCTAGACTTAGGGCTAGTAAGGCCCAGTGTCTCACCTTGGGGCGCACCGGTAATTTTTGTAAAGAAGAAGGACGGATCCTTATGACTATGTATAGACTATAGGGACTTGAACTGTGCTACAGTGAAGAATAGGTACCCAATGCCACAAATAGATGACCTCTTTGATCAGATGAAAGGAGCAGCGGTATTCTCAAAGATCGATTTACGATCTGGGTATCATCAGTTAAGGATTAAGGAAGAAGATATCCAAAAAACTTCCTTTTGAACTCGGTTTGGACATTACGAGTTTGTTGTGGTACCTTTCGGATTGACTAATGTGTCAACAGTGTTTATGAGCCTCATGAACAGCGTATTCCAGAAGTACTTAGATCGATTTGTACAAGTTTTTCTAGATGACATTCTCATCTATTCCAGGAATGAAAGAGAACATGAGGAGCACTTGCGAATAGTGTTGTCTTGCCTTAGAAAGAACAAATTGTATGGAAAGCTGTCGAAGTGTTCCTTCTTCCAGAAAGAGATCCACTATTTAGGTCATATCATTTCAGGCGAAGAAATCTCGGTGGACCTAGAGAAGGTAAAGGCCATTCTGGAATGGCCAGTGCCGAAAAACGCACATGAGGTGAGAAGCTTCATGGGGCTAACAGGTTATTATCGAAGATTTGTGGAAGGATTCTCAAAAATANTAATGTTAAGATTTTGTTTGATTCTGGTGCGACAGATAGTTTCATTTCACCATTTGCATTAGAAAAGAGTGGGCTGGCAGCCTATGAGCACGATGACTTTAAGCAAGTCGAGATGTCTTCGGGCGAAAAACAAGCTATAGGACCTAGTGTCGATAATTGTGTAGTAGACCTAGGAGTGTGCACTACCAGGTTGAAGGTATACGTCACTGCTCTTGGAGCATATGACTTAATCATTGGAATGGATTGGTTAGCAGCTCATCGAGCATTGGTAGATTGTTTCGCCAAGAAAGTACTTTGTACTGATGATGAAGGAAGACCAATAGAGATCCAAGGTGTACAGAGAAAAGTGTCATTATGCTTTATATCAACTATGAAGGTCAAGCGATGATTGAGACAAGGGTGTCGACTTTATGTTGTAGAGGTAGTGAAAGAAAGGAAGGGACCCTCATTGGATCAGTACCCAGTATTGTCAGAATTTCAGGATGTTTTTTCGGACGAATTACCAGGATTACCTCCTGAGAGGGAGCTTGATTTTACCATTGAGCTGAAACCTGGTGCAGAACCAATATCCAAGACCTCGTATCGAATGACAACGCCAGAACTTTGTGAATTGCAAATGTAGTTGAAGGAGTTGCTAGACTTAGGGCTAGTAAGGCCCAGTGTCTCACCTTGGGGCGCACCAGTAATTTTTGTAAAGAAGAAGGACGGATCCTTACGACTATGTATAGACTACAGGGACTTGAACTGTGCTACAGTGAAGAATAGGTACCCAATGCCACGAATATATGACCTCTTTGATCAGATGAAAGGAGAAGCGGTATTCTCAAAGATCGATTTACGATCTGGGTATCATCAGTTAAGGATTAAGGAAGAAGATATCCCAAAAACTGCCTTTTGAACTCGGTTTGGACATTACGAGTTTGTTGTGGTACCTTTCGGATTGACTAATGTGCCAAAAGTGTTTATGAGCCTCATGAACGACGTATTCCGGAAGTACTTAGATCGATTTGTACAAGTTTTTCTAGATGACATTCTCATCTATTCCAAGAATGAAAGAGAACATGAGGAGCACTTGCGAATAGTGTTGTCTTGCCTTAGAAATAACAAATTGTATGGAAAGCTGTCGAAGTGTTCCTTCTTCCAGAAAGAGATCCACTATTTAGGTCATATCATTTCAGGCGAAGGAATCTTGGTGGACCCAGAGAAGGTAAAGGCCATTCTGGAATGGCCAGTGCCGAAAAACGCACATGAGGTGAGAAGCTTCATGGGGCTAACAGGTTATTATCGAAGATTTGTGGAAGGATTCTCAAAAATAGCGAAACCCATCACCACATTGCAACGCAAAGGGGTCAAGTATGAATGGACAAAAGAATGTAATAGTGCATTCATTGAGCTTAAGAGGTTACTAACTAGTGCGCCAATTCTACAAGTGCCAGATATGGAAAAGGACTTCATGGTCTGCACGGATGCCTTGAAACAAGGATTGGGGGCCGTGCTAATGAAGGATGGAGGAGTGATAGCTTATGCATCAAGAAATTTGAAGAAGCACGAAGAGTTATACACGACTCATGATTTAGAGTTAGCAGCTGTAATGCTATCTCTGAAACTTTGGAGGCACTATCTTGTGGGGCGAAATTTTGAACTCAAAACAGACCATCAAAGTTTAAAACATCTCTTCACCCAAAGAGATCTGAATTCCAGGCAAAGGTGATGGAGTGAGTTTATGAGTGAGTATGATTTTGGTANAACTTTGTGAATTGCAAATGCAGTTGAAGGAGTTGCTAGACTTAGGGCTAGTAAGGCCCAGTGTCTCACCTTGGGGCGCACCGGTAATTTTTGTAAAGAAGAAGGATGGATCCTTATGACTATGTATAGACTACAGGGACTTGAACCGTGCTACAGTGAAGAATACGTACCCAATGCCACGAATAGATGACCTCTTCGATCAGATGAAAGGAGCAGCGGTATTCTCAAAGATCGATTTACGATATGGGTATCATCAGTTAAGGATTAAGGAAGAAGATATTCCAAAAACTGCCTTTCGAATTCAGTTTGGGCATTACGAGTTTGTTGTGGTACCTTTCAGATTGACTAATGCGCCAGCAGTGTTTATGAGCCTCATGAACGGCGTATTCCGGAAGTACTTAGATCGATTTGTACAAGTTTTTCTAGATGACATTCTCATCTATTCCAGGAATGAAAGAGAACATGAGGAGCACTTGCGAATAGTGTTGTCTTGCCTTAGAAAGAACAAATTGTATGGAAAGTTGTCGAAGTGTTCCTTATTCCAGAAAGAGATCCACTATTTAGGTCATATCATTTCAGGCGAAGGAATCTCGGTGGACCCAGAGAAGGTAAAGGCCATTCTGGAATGGCCAGTGCCGAAAAATGCACATGAGGTGAGAAGCTTCATGGGGCTAGCAGGTTATTACCAGATATTTGTGGAAGGATTCTCAAAAATAGCAAAACCCATCACCATGTTGCAACGCAAAGGGGTCAAGTATGAATGGACAGAAGAATGTAATAGTGCATTCATTGAGCTTAAGAGGTTACTAACTAGTGCACCAATTCTATAAGTGCCAGATATGGAAAAGGACTTCATGGTCTGCACGGATGCCTCGAAACAAGGATTGGGGTCCGTGCTAATGCAGGATGGAGGAGTGATATCTTATGCGTCAAGAAAGTTGAAGAAGCACGAAGAGTTATACACGACTCATGATTTATATTTGGCAGTTGTAATGCTAGCTCTGAAACTTTGGAGGCACTATCTTGTGGGGCGAAATTTTGAACTCAAAACAGACCATCAAAGTTTAAAACATCTATTCACCCAAAGAGATCTGAATGTCAGGCAAAGGCGATGGATTGAGTTTATGAGTGAGTATGATTTTGGTATTTCATACATAAAGGGAAAGGAAAATGTGGTCGCAGATGCCTTGAGTAGGAGACCACGTATCTTCTCCTTGGTGACCTTAAAGGTTAGTCTGAGGGAACAGGTGTTGGCACAACTACTAGGAGACAGTTGGTATATAAAATTTACCTCAAACCTCCAGAACGGGAGGCAGATAGACCCAAAGTATGAAGGGTATAATCTAGAAACAGACGGATTGTTGAGATATCGAGGAAGGATGTACATTCCGGAGAATGGGGATATTCGAAGCATCATACTGGAGGAAGCCCATAGATCACTTTATTGTGTGCATCCGGGTGTGAAGAAGATGTACGCGGAGATGAAGAAACTCTTCTTTTGGGTAGGCATGAAGTGTGATGTAGTCCATTTCATCGCCAGATGCCTAGAGTGTCAACAAGTGAAGGCCGATCACCATCACCCGGCAGGCCTCCTACAACCACATGATGTTCCTATGTCCAAATGGGAAGTCANATATTCATGGACATCACCTCCTTCAGTCAATTTTCGTTGAAGCAACTTTAATTGAAGATCAACTTTCTTGGATTCAGGCTGAGTATCAAATAAATCTTTAAAAACTTTCAAAGTAGACCACGCATCAGTTGTATTTTCAATATGAACATACATCTCATCATTAATTGAAGATTTAATAAGTGTTAATGCTTTAGCATTTTTAACTTCCCATTTCACTAATGTCACTGCATTTGTCAGCTTAGTGGGCTTAGTATCTTCATTACAGATATCACGCCAAAGTTCATTGTAAATGAGAGTGCTTTCAATGAGTCATTTCCATGTCTTGTATGATTTTGTGCGTTCAAGTTTATCTAAGTCAGAGAATAAATTAATTAATTTTGACATTGTAGTTTTTTGAATTTATGCACCAAAAAATAATCACGCAAAGAAATATGATGATGAACAACACACTAGATGCATCACACCAAAGACGATCTATTGGGGCTTGGCCTTGACCCTCGTATAGTTGTTGAAACAAGGAAAAAATGACTGAGCTTTGTACTTGGCTCTAGTCAAATCCAAGGAACTTTCAAAATTTTACACTTTTACAAAATTCTGGCAATCTTGCCCCCCCTCAAAGTAAAAAGACTTTGAGTTACAAAAAGAATCACTTGATAAGATAAAAAGATAATTCATATGTAAAATAAAAATATCAGAGTTACTTCACTTATTTCCTTTAAAAAAAAATTTCAGCATTCCTGTCAACATCTGCCATGCACATCAAGATATGGCATCAATAATACCACAATAATGGAAATAATGGAAATATAGCATCAATAATACCACAATAATGGCATCAACATCTGCAATAAGAAATCAGGATCAATATAGCAATGAAGAATGCATACTTTCTCTACAAGATAAGCAGAAGAAACATGTTTGGTATGTTGACAGTGGATGTTCAAAACACATGACATGTGATAGAGACAGGTTTCTTACATTACAAAAGGAAAGAGATAGATCAGTCTCCTTCGGAAATGGTGATTCAACTAAAATCATTGGAAAAGTCATAGTCAGAATTGGGAACAAGAATACCAAGGCAGAAAATGTTCTACTAATAGAAGATATGAAACATAATATTCTAAGTGTGAGTAAAATGTGTGACCAAGGTCATAACGTTACTTCCGATTCACAAAAGTGTGAGATAAGAAAATAAGGTTCAGGAAAATTGATTGCTACAGTTGCGAGAAATTTAAGCAACATATATGTATTAAGTGAAATTGGAAATGAAAAAGTGTTGTCTAGGAAATGAAGATTAAAGTTGGATATGGAACAAAATAATGGGTCACATACATTTTGATGACCTTGTCAAAGTCAACAGAAGAGAAGCAGTTAGAGAAATTCCTCGGATCATGAAACCAACCAACACTTTATGCAAGCATTGTCAACAAGGAAAGAAAACAAAGACCAGGTTCAAATCAAAGGAATATTCAATGACAAGACCACTGGAAATTGTGCATACTGATCTAGTTGGACCAACTACAACAAAGGGTTTAAAAGGTGAGAAANATATTCATGGACATCACCTCCTTCAGTCAATTTTCGTTGAAGCAACTTTAATTGAAGATCAACTTTCTTGGATTCAGGCTGAGTATCAAATAAATCTTTAAAAACTTTCAAAGTAGACCACGCATCAGTTGTATTTTCAATATGAACATACATCTCATCATTAATTGAAGATTTAATAAGTGTTAATGCTTTAGCATTTTTAACTTCCCATTTCACTAATGTCACTGCATTTGTCAGCTTAGTGGGCTTAGTATCTTCATTACAGATATCACGCCAAAGTTCATTGTAAATGAGAGTGCTTTCAATGAGTCATTTCCATGTCTTGTATGATTTTGTGCCTTCAAGTTTATCTAAGTCAGAGAATAAATTAATTAATTTTGACATTGTAGTTTGTTGAATTTATGCACCAAAAAATAATCACGCAAAGAAATATGATGATGAACAACACACTAGATGCATCACACCAAAGACGATCTATTGGGGCTTGGCCTTGACCCTCGTATAGTTGTTGAAACAAGGAAAAAATGACTGAGCTTTGTACTTGGCTCTAGTCAAATCCAAGGAACTTTCAAAATTTTACACTTTTACAAAATTCTGGCAATCTTGCCCCCCCTCAAAGTAAAAAGACTTTGAGTTACAAAAAGAATCACTTGATAAGATAAAAATATAATTCATATGTAAAATAAAAATATCAGAGTTACTTCACTTATTGCCTTTAAAAAAAAATTTCAGCATTCCTGTCAACATCTGCCATGCACATCAAGATATGGCATCAATAATACCACAATAATGGAAATATGGCATCAATAATACCACAATAATGGCATCAACATCTGCAATAAGAAATCAGGATCAATATAGCAATGAAGAATGCATACTTTCTCTGCAAGATAAGCAGAAGAAACATGTTTGGTATGTTGACAGTGGATGTTCAAAACACATGACATGTGATAGAGACATGTTTCTTACATTACAAAAGGAAAGAGATAGATCAGTCTCCTTCGGAAATGGTGATTCAACTAAAATCATTGGAAAAGTCATAGTCAGAATTGGGAACAAGAATACCAAGGCGGAAAATGTTCTACTAATAGAAGATATGAAACATAATATTCTAAGTGTGAGTAAAATGTGTGACCAAGGTCATAACGTTACTTCCGATTCACAAAAGTGTGAGATAAGAAAATAAGGTTCAGGAAAATTGATTGCTACAGTTGCGAGAAATTTAAGCAACATATATGTATTAAGTGAAATTGGAAATGAAAAAGTGTTGTCTAGGAAATGAAGATTAAAGTTGGCTATGGAACAAAATAATGGGTCACATACATTTTGATGACCTTGTCAAAGTCAACAGAAGAGAAGCAGTCAGAGAAATTCCTCGGATCACGAAACCAACCAACACTTTATGCAAGCATTGTCAACAAGGAAAGAAAACAAAGACCAGGTTCAAATCAAAGGAATATTCAATGACAAGACCACTGGAAATTGTGCATANATAGAGTAATGCTTAGAAACAACACTGAAAAAACTCCCTACGATCTATGGAAAGGAAGACCAACAAATGTGAAGCACTCTAGAGTTTTTGGAAGCAAATGCTACATCAAAAGAGAGGATGGAAAAACGAGAAAGTTTGACTCTTGTGTGAAAAAAATAGTACTTGTTGGTTACTCAAGTACAAGGAAAGCATACAAGTGTTACAATATGATATTGAACAAAGTTGTAGAAAGCATCAACGTAACAATTGATGAAACAGGTAGACCAAAATCAAAGGAAGAAGAAAATGAATCAATGGAACAAATTTTCGAAGAAGAAGCAGAAGATGAAAAGGAAGTAGAAGAGGAATATGAAGAGAATCCGACAGAAGCAGAAGAGAAAGTTCAACAAGTGCCTCCAAATACACCTAGTAGACGAGTACAAAAGAATCATCCTTTAGATCAGATTATCAGAAACAAAGACGCAGGAGTTGAGACTAGAAGAAGAATCCGTTCACCAGAACAAACACACCTAACACTCACATCTATGATTGAACCAACCTATTTTGAAGAGGCCAACAAGGATGAATTTTGGAATAAGGCCATGGATGAAGAATTGGATCAAATAGAGAAAAATGACAGTTGGGAATTGGTTCCAAGACCAAAGGATAAGAATGTGATCGACACAAAGTGGGTATACAGGAATAAATTGAACGAAGATGGACAGGTTACAAGGAACAAAGATAGATTGGTATGTAAAGGATATGCACAGGTTAAAGCAATTGACTTTGAAGAGAAATTTTCCCTACTTGCTAGAATGGAAGCAATCTGATTTCTTTTAGCTTATGCATGCTCCAAAAATATTAAAGTGTATCAGATGGACATAAAATCAGCTTTTTTGAATGGGGAACTTGAAGAAGAAGTCTACATTAAAAAACTAGAAGGATTTCAGTTGTTAGAGAATGCAGACTATGTGTACAAATTAACGAAGGCCTTGTATGGTTTAAAATAGGTTCCTAGAGCATGGAACTCTAGACTGGATAAATATATACAACAGGAAGGGTTCAAAAAATGAAGCGCAAACAACAACCTCTACATCAAGGTAAGTCAAGGTAATATTTTATTAATTGAAGTTTATGTTGATGATATTATTTTTGGTAGTGATGATGACAGGTTAAGCCATAAATTTGCAAATGACATGCAGAATGAATTTGAAATTTCATTACTTGGAGAACTATCCTTCTTTCTGGGACTTCAGATACGTCAAAGCAACCAAGGAATTTTTATTTATCAAACCAAGTATATTAGAGAAATGCTAAAAAGGTTCAGAATGGAAGATTGCAAACCAATTATCACTCCCATGCAAACCAATTGCAAGTTAAGAAAAAATGATGATTCAAACTCTACAGATAAGAGGTAATACAGGTCAATGATTGGAAACCTACTATATGTGACAACATCCAGACTAGATGTAATGCAGACAGTTGGATAGGTGGCATGATTTCAAGCAGCACCAAAGGAATCACATGTATTAACAGTGAAGATAATTTTTATATATCTCAAAGGAACAAAAGAGTTTGGATTATGGTATCCAAAAGGAAAGGATCTATCTCTTATTGTCTACACAGATGCATATTGGGCAAGTTGTATTGATGAACGACGAAGCACCAATGGAGTAGTGTTCTACTTGGGCGAGTGTTTAGTATCATCGCTAAGTAAGAAACAATCATCAATATCTCTATTTACAACCGAGGTAGAGTATATTGCATCAACAACATGTTGTACACAGGTTCTTTGGATGAAACAAACTTTGATAGATATACAGGTTGATTATGATGAGCCCATTCCAATATATTGTGATAATACAAGTACCATCATTATCTCAAAGAACCCGGTGATGCACTCCAAGACGAAGCACAATCCAATCAAGTATCACTTTCTATGGGAACAGGTTGTAGAAAAGAACATCAGAGTTGAGTATGTGGGCACAAAAGAACAAGTGGTAGACATATTTACAAAACCACTTCCACAGGAAGCCTTTGAGTATCTTCGCCAGAGCCTCAGATTTATTTTTACTCCAAAATGAATGATTTTGAATGCTTATCTTATATGTCTTAGATGTATATGAGGAAGCACCATAAAGAGGACAATTCAATTAGGGGGATTAGCCTTGGATGGAAATATACCTTTTCCATTGATGACAAAGGGTGAGAGATTCATCAAATGCAGAGGAAAGAGGCATGATTCTAGGGGGAGAAATGGTCACAGAGATGTAGAGGACAAAGACATGGTTCCAAGGGGAGCATGAGTGATATGACTTCAGTATTGCATGAAATAATTTCAGTATTGCATCAGAGTATTGCCATTAATGACAAAGGGGGATATTGTTATTTAAGGTTGGCTGTGATTGATGTCAACCCTTGAAGAAAGTCCGGTAGCGAAGTCCGGTAGCACAAAGGTTTGTGTAATGGACCCAAGGTTGTTTCATGTATAATGATATGAGTTTTAATATATTTGAAGCAAGGTGGAGAGACTTGTTACTACAGAGGCTTTGTTTCATCTCATAGGTTAGTTGTTACATGAATAATATCAAGAAGACATATGACCAGGAGGTCATAAAATTTTGTACCTCAGGAGTCTAATGCAGGAGCATCGTAACCCCTAAATCATTATCGAAAATCAGTTTCAAGGAAACCAAAATCGCTACTAGAGGATGAGATTCTCATGGGAACACATTGTAATATCTAGAAGAATCTGGATAGAATTTCACGTAGGGAGTCTTGACTTATTAAATTTGATTTGTAATCATCACCAAAATTACATTCTCTAGAAGGTGAAATCGCTGAAACCTAGAAGATTATGATTTGTTTCAAATCTACCATGAAATTAAAATAGAATGATTATAGGGATTAGTTAAATGATTTCAAAGAAAATCATGGATCTGAGATGATCCACACTTTTTAAATCTCTTTTTAAATGTAAGCCTACATGCATGTTCTCAGGGAGGCCAATGGAAGGATGATTTGGCCAGCCATGCACCATGATTATGTAAAGTTTGATCGATCAATAAAATAGAATATATTGTTTCAATAATTTGTTGTTATGGTTTATTTTCTGTGCATCATGAGTGAGATAATCAATTTACAAGAAATATCTCGGCATTCAATTTTTTTTTTATAGTTGGAGACTATGTTGGATAAGTGTTCTAGGAAGAGGAGAAACAAAGCAGCATTGGAAAATTCATGGGTCCATAACTCACAGGTCAGAGGATCAAAGTCAAAATAAAAATGGATTTGACAAACCCTCAAGATTGGTCTTCATCACATGCTCTGTGTGTATATATGAAATGCTACCCAAACTAAATTTTAAATACAAGTAATTCATCTTGATAGATCATAGGTTAAAGTAATTGGTGAATTGAAGGATGTTCTAATCATGATAGCTTCTAATCCCAAGGTTTAACAAATTATAGGTATTGTTGTGGTTGAAATTTTGAAGGATGTGGCCTCTTGCTTAGTAGAGATTTGTCTTAGAAATTACAAGGATACTTTGCATTAGATTGGTCACACCTTTGGATTCCATGTAATGGGAAACAAAATGAGAATAATATTGATAGAGAAAGATACATGAAGAACTTCATTATTGATCTTGAGTCAACTAATAGACCTTTGTCTTTGGAATTTCAAATTCTTGGGAATTATGCTTTAGACTTTGATTTTGGTAATTTTGTTTTCGAGTTTTTGACATAATTGAAACACAATGATCTGAATTGACTTTGTGGGAATATAATTTTCATGAGATAGGAAGTAGCTCCACTTTTGTAAATAATGTAAATTCTAGTTCTTATGATCCTCAAAATATATAAAACATGAACAAAATATACTTTAAGTATACTCTTGATATATGGACTTTAATTTTTAATGGTTCCAAATCCCAAGAGAGAGATGGAGCTAGTTGTTTTTTGATTGATCCAAGGGGTAAACATAGTTTATTTTCTTGTATATTAGAGTTTGATTGTACCAATAATACAAAAGAGTATGAGGTGCTTGTCCAAGGTTTTAAAAAACCATTGATTTACAAATTGAAAAAATCAAAGTGTTTGGAGATTTTGAGATATTAGTCAGACAAATTAAAAATACCATACACTACAATTCACCACATTTGAAGAATCATCAACAAGAATTTGATAGGTTGATTTATAAATTTAACTATTTTAATATTTCGATGGTCCCACGCTTTGAGAATTTGACGAATGATTCATTTGATACTATTTATTCTAGACTTTCTCCATTAGAAGATTTTGAAGCTAGTAGATTCATAATTGAGCTTATATATAATCCCTATATCCTAGATAACATCATTAATTGGAAAGTATTTGGGGGTGATGAACAAATATTGAAATTTCTCACCAATGAGGATAACTTAGGAAATATTTAGCTATTGATGATGATGATTTTCATGCAACTTTTGAAGAGGATGGGAAGAGATCAACCAAAACTAAGTCTCACACTATGCCGAAAGGTATTGTTAATATGGAAAAGTTATTTGAATTACAAAATAGATTAAAAGGATCACCAAATGTAAAAGCTAGCAATTCCAATCTAGGTTACAAGTCATCAATCTAGGAACTGTGGAAAAAAAAATGTTAATTTAGGTAGAGGATGTTCTGAGTAGGAAAATGCATCATATATTAAACTTTTCAAAATGTACCAATATGTATTTGCATGGTCATTTTATGAACTTAAAACTTATGAGACATGAATCATTTAACACACCATCCCCATGAAAAAGGATGTCAAATCGTTCCAACAAAAAATTTCTTAGAATACATCCTTCCCTGGAACCCCAAATTCAAAAAGAGTTAAAGAAAATATTAGATGCCAACAATATTTTTCATAACATTCTTCTTGGGTTTCCAATATCGTATTAGTTAGAAATAAAAATGGAGAAACTCTTCTTTGTGTTGATTTCCTAAACTTAAACAAGGCTTTGGAAAAAGACAACTATCTGATTCCACCAATGGAGCAACTGCTACAGATTGTATCCAGATTTCAAATTTTTTCACTTCTTGACAGTTTCTCAGGGTATAATTGAGTGTGGGTATGAGAATAATATATACATAAAACCATGTTCCATACCAAGTGGAGTACTTTTTCTTACAAGAGAATGCCTTTCAGATTGATTAACGTCGGAGCTATTTTTCAAAGAGAAATGGATGCTTCTTTTTGAGGTCTCATCACTCATAATGTTGTTGTTTACTTAGATGATGTGATTATTTATTCAAAAGATACACCTCACCATATTTCACATCTTACCCAAATTCTTGAAAGGTGTAGAAAGTATGGAATTTCTCTAAAAACTAAAAAATATCTTCGCTGTCAATGAAGTGAAGTTACTCAGTCATATTATATCTAAGGAGGGTATATTGATAGATCCTGAGTGTGTGAAAATTATATCCCAATTTTCTTTACCACATAACAAGAAATCTATGCAATCTTTATTCGAGAAGATTAATTTTGTTTATTCTTGATTTTTCTGAAACCATTAAGCCATTGCAGAAGATGATCAAGAAAAATACAAATTTGGGTGATTAGATTATAAATTTTGAAACCATTTCATTGATGAAACCATTCTTAGCATGGATTTGAACAATGTTAGTGAGAATCAAGTACTATTTAGAGAAAATTCTGCCTTGAGATCTTAGTTTGTCAGTTATCATTGCCATTCCTAGTTTGAGTGACTACCAGTGAAGAGTTTTCTTCATTATGGTATCTCTACGCATGGTGAATTGGTGTTCAAGCTGAAAATGATCATGGGTGTTCGTGTCTATGATTTAAATTTCATATTTTTGGTCATTCTTCACCAGAGTTATGTTTATAATGCTGAAATATTTGAACATGAATGTATGCACTTTTCTATGGTAGAATTGCACTCAAAGCTCAATTGAACATTATAGTCTGGTAGTAAAAATTCTTAATTCTCAATTCTCAATTTTTCTCAAATTTATTTATAATTAGTATATATCTTAGATTTAACACAAAAGGTCTCAAATTAGTTTTAATTGCATAATTTAGCATAATATTGTTGGAAATAATAGATTTGTATGAATTATTTCTATGTGTGGAAATGAGGTTACTTCTTACTCTATTTATATACTTCCCTCTATTTAGGGAATATTCCACCTAGAAGAATCCATTTTAGACCTCCTTCTAAGTCACCTAAATAGAAATCCAAATAAATGGGAGAGGCTTCCCAAAATAAAACCAAAGAAATTGAAACTTCACTCGAGGAGTATGTTCTAGTGATATAGATACCTAAATCCGAGGATCATCAATTGTAGTCGATATACAAATATATTGAAACCAAGATAGGAACACAAATCCCATTTCTACGTTGAAATGAACTATATCAAAAGTCTTGTTCAAAGGATTATCTTGATGTGTTTCCTCACAATGACACTGACATAAGGGAAGTTCATGACAACGTTTTCATAAACATCGGAAAATCCCACTTACTTTCTGTGGTAGAAAGAAAACTAGTTATTCCTTGTTAAGAAGATATTGAATGGATAATTGATCATACAAATTTGAAGAAGAGAATGATTATGGATGAGAAAGGCCAATGCGTGGACTCTTTTCTAGAAAATAATTTAAAAAGGTAATATAAATTTCTAAATCCCAAAGTTTATTTGATTAATCCCTTTGCAGATGAATTCTACGAAAAACATGATGTTGGGAAAATTCTAGCAAGTCGGTGGAATAAAGACAAGAGATTCTTCCATAAGGAAGATGGAAGTTACTCTATTATCAACTTGTGAAAACCATACATGTTTTTACAGCCTCAATTTACACCCTACATTGTTAGGAGGAACAAAGCAAAAGATGACAGCTGAAACACAACATTCAACTCAATATTCAATTAGTTTTTGATGGTTGTCGCTAGTCATACATGGACAACAAGTGACATGTCGCTAGTCATATATAGTGCATCCCAAAACTTGTAACTAGTCATCTATAGTGCATTCCAAAACTCGTAACTAGTCATCTATAGTGCAACATGCATGCTCCAGATGGAAATCGATGGCCACCCACCTATTCCATTAGATCACAACACAGTTTTCCATCTTGGTAGTTTTTCTACGGTTTTTTGGGTCCCAAACTTCCAAGGCAATTTTGAGGCCCTAAATGAAGTTTTTTTGGCAAAAAAATGCCTACATGAAGTGAAAGGTAGATTCTAGGCTAAACATAATCTGTACTCCTTGTCTAGACCTTTTCGACGAGGTACCGAGCACCCCAAACATAGATTGTATGCAAAAGTTGTTCCCTTAGGAAGTTGACATTTCAACTAATCACATTAGGGCCCACAAACCTTTTGGCATTTCATCTTCTGGGGTTAGGGTTTTGGATGTTTTGGATTTTCTCATTGATGCTTTATGTTAAAAAGGAATTTTTGGCCTCATTGTAATCATATTCTTGTGAATGCACGTAGTCTTCATATCTCTTCTCAAATATAAGCTTCCACCATTCTGGCAAGTTAATGCCACTACATTTTCTTTTATAGTCTTTGCATACTTCATTCTCTAATAGAAATTGGGTATTACTATATCTCTTTGTTTCTATCCCTTTTTTTGTTTCATTTCATTCCCTCATAAATTTAGATCAGTGGTATCCGAGAAATATGCCCTTTTTTCATTTCCCTATGCATGTCCCCAACGAGGTCATGGTATAAGGAGTTGGGACTCAAACTACTTGCACCTTTGAAAGACCATCCTCATTGACCCTTAAGGCATCCCATGGTAGAACAAAAGAGAGATGAAGGAGCATGAGATCCTATTCAAATGTTGCTCGAGGAATTCCTCACACGATAAAGGTATGATATGATGGAGAATGTTTCCAAATCCTTCGAAGACTGCTGACAACAAAAGACACATATTCATCAAACAACCACTTTGGAAGTTCTGCCCCCTTCAAGGTACAAGTTAATTTTGATATTCCCATATTTGAAGGTTAGATAGATGCGGATGCTTTGGAAAAGTGGTTGAATATGCTAGAAGGTTATTTTTCTGTCCATAATTTTTTAGATAGGGAAAATATCACCTTTACGCTCCTTAAGGCTATCCCCCATGTCAAAAATTGGTGGGAGACTTACTATGAGAAAAATTATACAAAGGAGTCTAGAATGTTTGAGGCTGATCCCACTTGGGACTTTTTTTTGGATGTTTTAAAGGAACAATATTACTCGGTTGGAAACTATGATGACTAGTACATGAGATGGACCACAATTCATCAAGAGAGGGACCAAATAGTTCAAAATTTCACAAATACCTTCGATACCTTTCACACCAAGCTGGGTATCAAATATTTAGAGAAGCATATGGTTCTAAAATACCATAGGGGTCTACATGTCAATTTTCACATGCAACTATATGTGACTAATTTTTTTGGCCCTCGACCAAGTTTTGAGGAAACGTTGGTCGCGTTTGACCATTTTTGGGACTTTGATAGGCAGGTCAAAGATGGAGCACCCATGCAAAGTGGAGATTGCGGGATCTCACCCATTTTGTGGGATTTTTGGGCTTTTAGGGTTTATGTAACGGGTATGGGATGTCAGCCCATGGGTTTACCCATGTCTAAGCCCTTTTTGTAATGTATAAATAAGTAGCTAGGTGATGTAAGTAAAGGTGGTAATTATCTTAGTGCAAGTGGTAATTGGCTTAGTGCAAGAGATCATTAGCTTAGTGCACGACTAGAGTATGTTAAGACTTGCAGAGCTAAGTGAAAGTGATTGTAAGAGGATTTGTGCATAGACTGTGTAAGGCTTTGTGTTGTGACCTGATTTTGAGGAAGGTGAATCTAGTGCACTGTGCACAGATCACCTGTCCAGTGCGGAGAGAGCTCTATGGCTCTATGCCTATAAGAAGATTGAAGGAGACTAATAAAGAAGAATAAGAGTTGGTGTATGTAGCCCCACACTGGGGTGACCCACATATATCCCGTGTCGATGTTCTTTGTGCTATGTTGTTCATGTTATTTATGTATCTATTTTCTTAGTGCACTATTCTTAATGTATGATAGATAGATCTATGAATGCTTAGTGCTTTATGATGTGAATGAATGTTATATCTGAGCTTATGCTATGTTCTAAGAGGTTGTAATGGTTAGATCTTGTGATGATTCTGTATCTAGGGTTTAATCTGCGATGTGAATAAGAATCATAAATTAATGCATAATGTTGGCTAAGTGCTCTGCTAAGTGTTGTAATCACAGATTTGTGTCCCAGCTAGGTTGTAGACACTTGAGTCATGAAACCCCCCTACCTCTACCTTAGGTGAGACTTCATCTGCTTCGCAGGTGTTGCCGAAAGGGTCGGTAGTTAGGGTTTTGTTGGTGCGCTGTTGAATCTTTGAACCCTGGGTTTTCCCCTGTGCCAACAAATGGTTCCGTTGCCAGAACTTGAAACTGTGATTGCTGGGAATTGAAGAAAAGAGAAAGCTCTGTGCATATATATGTTGCTGTAGTGCGCAGTATTCTACTTGAATTGGGAAGATCTGTGCTAAGAAAGAGGCCCGATCTGAAGAAAAGAGGTAAGATATTAAATCTTTGTGCTCTGGTAAAGGTAAGCTAAGTGGAAATTTTTTCTTCGAAAGTATGAATCTAGGTATGTTTGATATCTTTTGTCCTAGTCTAAAAACTATGGCACAACTAGAAGAAATATTTGTTCTGAATAAATTTGATAGAGATAGTGAAATATATGTTATTCCTATGCATAGAAATAATTTTTGGACTAATAAGTGGATGCAAGAACCTAGAAAGAATTTTTGCAGATTGTAGGTCCATCACTGTGATCCCAGTGCACAGTACAGGAAGGGTTGGGGATCGTTTAAAAGAAAGAGAGGATTGGCACTGTGTTATAGTTGTAGAAGATCGAGATATCCTGGTAAAGGTCCTATTTGTCTTTGTTGTAAGGCTGTTGGTCATGAGGTTTTGGATTTCCCTAGAATGATTGCCAAAGTTGAAAAGATGAACATGAGACATGAAAACTATGAAGAAGGTCAAGAAACTAAGGATATGTTAAAGAACCAGAAAGAATCAGAGACTATGTTATTACAACTGAAAGAAACACTGAATGATCATAGAGACATCATTTTACTAGAGATATTGAAAGAGAAGCAGTGGATAGAAACTATAATAGGATACTTTGACATAGAATTTATATTAGATGAGGAAACACAGGTGAATATCATCCCAGAAATCACTTGGGAAATTTTGGGAAAGCCTGGTATGGTACCTTCATTGGGAAAGATAGGTTTGGTTAAAGGAAATATGATAACACTATGTGGAAGAGTTGCTAATGTAACTATGATGGCTCATGGAGCATCGACTGAAGAAGAATTTGAAGTTATTAAGTTTGTTGAGAACAACAATCCTTTTGCACTTTTGCTAGGAAAGACCTGGGTTGAGAAAGATAAGATCCGAAGGAAAGTAGAGGAAGAAGCCACAAAATAGAAAAAAACAAGAATTAAGGGACTTCATAGCTAGAAAAATAGAGTGAATAATACAAGAACAAGAGGACAAGTCGAAGCAACAAAAGGCAAGAGAGTTAGCTGTCAAAGTTGAAAGAACATAGGGAGGCTTGAAGAACCTACCCATGCAGGAAAGAAGCATATCCAGCCCAAAAATAGTAAGAGAAGAGGTATTACCCTTGAAACCTTTGGAAGACCCTCAACAATGCGAAGTTACTATTCTAAGAGAAGATAAGAATAAGAATGGAAAGATGAATCCATAAATTCAGGTCATAGGAAAGAAGGAAAGAAAGCTCAGTAAGAAGAAAGAAAAGTTAGAAAAACTGCAGGAAGTTCCAAAAAATACTTTGCAGAAAGAAGGCTTGCAGAACTTGAACCTCGCCGGAATAACAGAACAATGCAGAATGAAACTTCGCCACAACGAAGCTATATGACTGTTGGATGCATCCCGACCATTAGAATGACACTCCAGAATGGATAGAAACACAGTTATTGACAGAAATATCACCCTTGGACCGTTGAGACCGCGCCATAATAGATGGATTCATATTGATTAAGGCATTTCAACCCGTTGAAGGAATCCGTTACGACGTTGCTTATTTAATCCGTCGAATGTCGCACCGGGACCACTTTTTGCAAATTGATATATCTGAGATAACAAAGAATTGATCACATAGTGCATTGTGTTGTCTAGACCTCGCCATCCATATGATTTCCTTGTCTATATGTTTGCCTACCCGAGTTATTTAATCACGAGTGTGCATGTCGGGCGAACATAGCACAGTAGAGAAGTCTGTGGAGGATATATTAATAGACCTTATGGATGAGAAAGTTATGTCTGTAGGCATACATGCATCATCGATGGGCAGATTGCAAGCATCCCCCTTGAATGCATGTCGGTATAGCCGAACCACGACTGAGAAAAGAAGCAAGCACTGCGATGATCTGGTGAACACGAAGCAGATCCCATCGGTCTTTCCTGACTACATCCCTCCTTTGGATGGTGCGGTTAGTCATGACAACGTCCCATGTGATTTCGAGTACACGCTCATCACTGCATACCTACCGAAGGGGATACGCGTTGTCGTACCTCAGTTGGGACTGATCTTAGCTCTCAAGATCAATTATTTTAACCTTGGAGACCAAAAGAACTATGCAATGCTCACACCGCATAGGTACCCAATGAAGATGACTAGGACGAAGCCCAAGATAATCCCCCAGCTGTGGATCAAGGATATTGCGAGATCGATGATCTTAAACGTGATGAAGATACCCCACTTCGGAATACATCAAGAGGTTAATGCGTGTGTTAAACTCCTCCTGTCGTGCTACCATGGAGGTTACCTCTGGTTAGATAGGTGCATCACTGTGGATCCAACAATGATCCATCTGATTACTTGACTAAGCATGTAAGGACCAAACCCTCACCAGTTCTACCCAGGGAAGACGTCAGATCACTCCCCGACACATTGAATAAAGAAAGCCTATGATGATGTAGAGAAGGGAAAGCGAGGCTACAAGGTAGCTTCCATCTTGGATGGCACAGTGGGCCTAGCTTGTTAGTTTATAGTGGGCAAGCTCATCAGAAAGAACCATCCTACGCAAGTCACAGGGTTTGTAGTCGACCTTGCAGGGAAGTGTGTCAAAGGAATGCAGATGAATTGGGTGAGCTACCTCGTCAATGATTTAGAAAAGGACTGTCGCAAAGCGCAAGACCAAGGCTACGAATTTCACTTCAGCTGGTTGTTGATTCTCATTGCATTTGTCGCTTGGGAGATGTCGGAGGGAGAGACATTCCCGGAAGTTGAGCCATCGGAGCCATTGGCTGCGAGGTTTACCACCTTGTGGTATACGAGAGATATGGAGAAGTAGTGGAAATCAAATGTAGTGTTCCATGCTTACTATCTACAACTCAAGAACGCCATTGAATCATTCCCCCGAATAACCCCGAAAACCTTGCATACATACAGGCCACTAGAAAAGTTCCGCACAGACCAACACTTCATCTACATCACTACCCATAGGGATGAAAGCAAGGAGGAGCTGCAATCCTACTATAAATTGACCGACGAAGATATGGAGGACATAACCAAGGAATGGCCAGCCGAATTCCTTGTACTAGTCGAAGATGCAGAACTCTCCGACCCCAACATCATCAGAAGTCCTTTGGTCACCCGGACTGAGTATGATGGACATAGAAACGTAAAGAAAAAGAAAAAAAAGGAGGAAGTGCAGGACATAGACAGTGAGGAGAAGGAAAACACATTGGAGGAAACTGCGCCTGAATCACCAGCAGGAGGAGGAGGCGATGAAGTAAACCAAGAGGAGGAAGGGGAAGAAGACAAGAAAGAAAAGGGAGAAGTAACAACACCAAAGGATCCCCTCACAGAGGCTGAGACATCCAAGAAAAGGAAGGTTTCTCCATAGAAACCCTCAACACGGAAGAAGACCCGAGACAATAGGCCTTAGTCGCATAATGTGCTCACAGTGGATGATATCTAATGAATGATCACAACTGTAGAATATGCCTCAAAGGATATCCTGTAGAGACATGAAGCGAAGCAAGAAACACTGTATGACAGAATCGAGAAAGAATTGAAAGACATCCAACAAGCTATCTAGTCGAGCCGCGCAGTGTCTACTACGCTGTCTTCAACAAAGAGTGTATAATTGGGGGATGAGCCCACCCAATTATGCATATTAGTAGATGCAACAGAGACTTGACTTCGTCGAGTCGAAGAAGAAAATGAGCAGGCCACAGAGGGCTTGAAGAAAGCAAAGGAGGAGGCCTTAGAGCAAGTTTGGGTTGCACAACAAGAGAAAGATGACCTTAGGGTGAAGTTCAAAGGGGACAAAGAGAAGATGCAGAAAGAAAAAGACCAAATTCTTGTAGAGAAATTGTGGTCAGAGAGGCAATAACTAGAGCGCTTCGCTCTTTGCTGGGGTTAGCACAGGAGGAACTAGATTCCAATGAGATGCAAGTGGGGAAGCTTGCTGAAGCCATTCAACAGCTTCAAGCAAGAGTATCATAGCTAGAAATCCAAGTAGTGTCGAGCACTTCACAAGAAGTACAAGATTAGAGGGAAGAAACCGCTAGGAGCGCAGTAGAAAGAATCAGGGCGTTGGCTTCAAAATGTAAGCAACTATGTGACCGAAGTGCGCAGACCTATGAGCACCTCACATAAGATCCAGAGCTGAGGAGATTGGAAGCAAAACTCTAGGAGGTGAAGCAACAGGTGTATATAGTGCAAGCACAGATGAAATTGCTTATTGCAGTGGAGAAGATGAAGAGGTCGCAGGAGCAACACACAGTTTAGCAGTAGTTTACTTCCATCCATAGCAGAGTTATGGAGGTAAAATAGAGACTCTAGCCGGTGTAGGATGAAGCCTGCACACTTTTTGAAGAGATCAATGGACAAGGCTCATAGTTGGAACAAGTGGTCGCAACAGTGGAACAACGCCTGGAAGGGCCTGTCACCAAGAAAGTAATTCAGTATTTGCCGAGTAGAAGGCTCTGGCGAAGCAGAAATTCAAGGAATATCAAGCTATGCTAGATTAGAGTGACTTGGTACGAGTCACATGTGAGTTTTGGGGGCCTATTGGCCCTCAACCAAGTTTTGAGGAAACATTGGTCGTGTTTGACCATTTTTAGGACTTCGACAGGCTTGTCGAAGACGAAGCACCCAGGCGAAGCGAAGATCGTGGGATCTCGCCCATTTTGCGGGATTTTTTGGCTTTTAGGGTTTATGTAATGGGTATGGGATGTCGGCCCATGGGTTTACCCATGTCTAGGCCCTTTTTGTAATGTGTAAATAAGTAGCTAGGCGATGTAAGTAAAGGTGGTAATTGGCTTAGTGCAAGTGGTAATTGGCTTAGTGCAAGTGGTAATTGGCTTAGTGAAAGAGGTCATTGGCTTAGTTCACAACTAGAGTATGTTAATACTTGAAGAGCTAAGTGCAAGTCATTGTAATAGGATTTGTGCACAGACTATGTAAGGCTTTGTGCCATGACCTGATTTTGAGGAAGGTGGATCTAGAGAGTTGTGCACAGATCATTTGTCTAGTGCGAAGTGAGCTTTATGGTTCTGTGCTTGTAAGAAGATTGAAGGGGACTAATAAAGAAGAATAAGAGTTTGTGGACGTAGCCCCACACTAGGGTGAACCGCGTATATCTTGTGTCGATGTGCTTTGTGCTATGTTGTTCATGTTATTTATGTATCTATTTTCTTAGTGCACTATTCTTGATGTATGATAGATATATCTATGAATGATTAGTGCTTTATGATGTGAATGAATGTTAGATCTGAGCTTATGCTATGTGCTAAGAGGTTGTAAGGGTTAGATGTTGTGTTGATTATGTATCTAGGGTTTAATCTGTGATGTGAATAAGAATCATAAATTAATTCATACTATTGGCTAAGTGCTCTGCTAAGTGTTGTAATCACATATCTGTGTCCCTGTTAGGTTGTAGACACTCAGTCCTGCAACCCCCCTACCTCTACCTCGGGTGAGACTTCATCTTCTTTGCAGGTGTTACTGAAAGGGATGATAGTTAGAGTTTTGTTGGTGCACTGTTGAAGCGTTGAACCCTGGGTCTGCCCTTGTGCCAACAAATTTCATATCTGAAATTTGCTTCCTAGTGATGTAACAATAAAACCATAACTGATATCACTGAACAACTTTATATTGAAATTATTGACTGCAAACATATGCAATGGAAACACAAATATTAGAGATGAATAATCAATATACAAGAGACACAATTTTGGTTATGTAATCTTGTTATCATCAGAAATCATGAGGGAAAAACCGACCTTCCCAACCAATACAATATCACCAAAATTTGAGGACAACCTTGTCCTCCAAAGTCACCAAAAATAAGAACAAACTTGTTCTCCAATAACCATACAAATCAGAAAACCAAACCTCAATAATATCCCTAGGAATCTCCTCTACAAATGAATCTATTGTAGACCACATGTACGGCCTACTGACATCGTTTGTTAGCATGTATGGATTTGTACATACCCATAAAATCAAATGCGCGATTCACCTTATTATAAACCCATGTATATATTTTGTTTTCAATACTAAAAACCACATATACACTATACATGATTCTTACTTATGTAACCCATGTATACACACTTCTTCCTCCTGCAAACCATGTGTTATATGAAAAAATCACTCCACACATGCGATCTTTTTCGCTTCTCTCTTCATGTCCAAATTGACCACCTTGTAGACTTTTCCTTTACCGAGATCACCAGTCCTCCTAGCACAAGTGCATATTCACTTATTCTAGATCCATCATGTATCCACACACTCTACATGATATAAATGTCAAAACAAACTCTCTAATTTATATACAACATTTAGGGGTGACCATAGAATCCCCTCCACAAGTCAACATCAAATTAAGCTTTCCTTGTGGTTGTGAAGCCCAAAACACAAGCCCAAAAATCCCATCACCAAACCCATGAAGCCCCCACTCAAATCCAAGGGGATTTTCACCAAAATGAAAGTGTTGTATCGTTCCCACAATGATTCCCACATGCCCAACACCTAGGGTCATGTGAGGATACCTTCTCGAAGCTAAAAATATCAACACTCCCTCTTAGCAAGGAAGGTATTCTCACCAAAATCCTCAAGTGGGAATGCCTCCCGATGCTACCAAAGCATCAAAATCCCCTCTTAGCAAGGGAGGAATTCCATTTTCCATCATCACCTGGAAGTATCTCTATCTCTTGTATTNAAGATGAAAAGGAAGTAGAAGAGGAATATGAAGAGAATCCGACAGAAGCAGAAGAGAAAGTTCAACAAGTGCCTCCAAATACACCTAGTAGACGAGTACAAAAGAATCATCCTTTAGATCAGATTATCAGAAACAAAGACGCAGGAGTTGAGACTAGAAGAAGAATCCGTTCACCAGAACAAACACACCTAACACTCACATCTATGATTGAACCAACCTATTTTGAAGAGGCCAACAAGGATGAATTTTGGAATAAGGCCATGGATGAAGAATTGGATCAAATAGAGAAAAATGACANTTGGGAATTGGTTCCAAGACCAAAGGATAAGAATGTGATCGACACAAAGTGGGTATACAGGAATAAATTGAACGAAGATGGACAGGTTACAAGGAACAAAGATAGATTGGTATGTAAAGGATATGCACAGGTTAAAGCAATTGACTTTAAAGAGAAATTTCCCCTACTTGCTAGAATGGAAGCAATCTGATTTCTTTTAGCTTATGCATGCTCCAAAAATATTAAAGTGTATCAGATGGACATAAAATCATCTTTTTTGAATGGGGAACTTGAAGAAGAAGTATACATTAAAAAACTAGAAGGATTTTAGTTGTTAGAGAATGCAGACTATGTGTACAAATTAACGAAGGCCTTGTATGGTTTAAAATAGGTTCCTAGAGCATGGTACTCTAGACTGGATAAATATATACAACAGGAAGGGTTCAAAAAATGAAGCGCAGACAACAACCTCTACATCAAGGTAAGTCAAGGTAATATTTTATTAATTGAAGTTTATGTTGATGATATTATTTTTGGTAGTGATGATGACAGGTTAAGCCATAAATTTGCAAATGACATGCAGAATGAATTTGAAATTTCATTACTTGGAGAACTATCCTTCTTTCTGGGACTTCAAATACGTCAAAGCAACCAAGGAATTTTTATTTATCAAACCAAGTATATTAGAGAAATGCTAAAGAGGTTCGGAATGGAAGATTGCAAACCAATTATCACTCCCATGCAAACCAATTGCAAGTTAAGAAAAAATGATGATTCAAACTCTACAGATAAGAGGTAATACAGGTCAATGATTGAAAACCTACTATATGTGACAACATCCAGACTAGATGTAATGCAGATAGTTGGATAGGTGGCATGATTTCAAGCAGCACCAAAGGAATCACATGTATTAGCAGTGAAGATAATTTTTATATATCTCAAAGGAACAAAAGAGTTTGGATTATGGTATCCAAAAGGAAAGGATCTATCTCTTATTGTCTACACAGATGCATATTGGGCAAGTTGTATTGATGAACGACGAAGCACCAATGGAGTAGTGTTCTACTTGGGCGAGTGTTTAGTATCATCGCTAAGTAAGAAACAATCATCAATATCTCTATTTACAACCGAGGTAGAGTATATTGCATCAACAACATGTTGTACACAGGTTCTTTGGATGAAACAAACTTTGATAGATATACAGGTTGAGTATGATGAGCCCATTCCAATATATTGTGATAATACAAGTACCATCATTATCTCAAAGAACCCGGTGATGCACTCCAAGACGAAGCACAATCCAATCAAGTATCACTTTCTATGGGAACAGGTTGTAGAAAAGAACATCAGAGTTGAGTATGTGGGCACAAAAGAACAAGTGGTAGACATATTTACAAAACCACTTCCACAGGAAGCCTTTGAGTATCTTCGCCAGAGCCTCAGATTTATTTTTACTCCAAAATGAATGATTTTGAATGCTTATCTTATATGTCTTAGATGTATATGAGGAAGCACCATAAAGAGGACAATTCAATTAGGGGGATTAGCCTTGGATGGAAATATACCTTTTCCATTGATGACAAAGGGTGAGAGATTCATCAAATGCAGAGGAAAGAGGCATGATTCTAGGGGGAGAAATGGTCACAGAGATGTAGAGGACAAAGACATGGTTCCAAGGGGAGCATGAGTGATATGACTTCAGTATTGCATGAAATAATTTCAGTATTGCATCAGAGTATTGCCATTAATGACAAAGGGGGATATTGTTATTTAAGGTTGGCTGTGATTGATGTCAACCCTTGAAGAAAGTCCGGTAGCGAAGTCCGGTAGCACAAAGGTTTGTGTAATGGACCCAAGGTTGTTTCATGTATAATGATATGAGTTTTAATATATTTGAAGCAAGGTGGAGAGACTTGTTACTACAGAGGCTTTGTTTCATCTCATAGGTTAGTTGTTACATGAATAATATCAAGAAGACATATGACCAGGAGGTCATAAAATTTTGTACCTCAGGAGTCTAATGCAGGAGCATCGTAACCCCTAAATCATTATCGAAAATCAGTTTCAAGGAAACCAAAATCGCTACTAGAGGATGAGATTCTCATGGGAACACATTGTAATATCTAGAAGAATCTGGATAGAATTTCACGTAGGGAGTCTTGACTTATTAAATTTGATTTGTAATCATCACCAAAATTACATTCTCTAGAAGGTGAAATCGCTGAAACCTAGAAGATTATGATTTGTTTCAAATCTACCATGAAATTAAAATAGAATGATTATAGGGATTAGTTAAATGATTTCAAAGAAAATCATGGATCTGAGATGATCCACACTTTTTAAATCTCTTTTTAAATGTAAGCCTACATGCATGTTCTCAGGGAGGCCAATGGAAGGATGATTTGGCCAGCCATGCACCATGATTATGTAAAGTTTGATCGATCAATAAAATAGAATATATTGTTTCAATAATTTGTTGTTATGGTTTATTTTCTGTGCATCATGAGTGAGATAATCAATTTACAAGAAATATCTCGGCATTCAATTTTTTTTTTATAGTTGGAGACTATGTTGGATAAGTGTTCTAGGAAGAGGAGAAACAAAGCAGCATTGGAAAATTCATGGGTCCATAACTCACAGGTCAGAGGATCAAAGTCAAAATAAAAATGGATTTGACAAACCCTCAAGATTGGTCTTCATCACATGCTCTGTGTGTATATATGAAATGCTACCCAAACTAAATTTTAAATACAAGTAATTCATCTTGATAGATCATAGGTTAAAGTAATTGGTGAATTGAAGGATGTTCTAATCATGATAGCTTCTAATCCCAAGGTTTAACAAATTATAGGTATTGTTGTGGTTGAAATTTTGAAGGATGTGGCCTCTTGCTTAGTAGAGATTTGTCTTAGAAATTACAAGGATACTTTGCATTAGATTGGTCACACCTTTGGATTCCATGTAATGGGAAACAAAATGAGAATAATATTGATAGAGAAAGATACATGAAGAACTTCATTATTGATCTTGAGTCAACTAATAGACCTTTGTCTTTGGAATTTCAAATTCTTGGGAATTATGCTTTAGACTTTGATTTTGGTAATTTTGTTTTCGAGTTTTTGACATAATTGAAACACAATGATCTGAATTGACTTTGTGGGAATATAATTTTCATGAGATAGGAAGTAGCTCCACTTTTGTAAATAATGTAAATTCTAGTTCTTATGATCCTCAAAATATATAAAACATGAACAAAATATACTTTAAGTATACTCTTGATATATGGACTTTAATTTTTAATGGTTCCAAATCCCAAGAGAGAGATGGAGCTAGTTGTTTTTTGATTGATCCAAGGGGTAAACATAGTTTATTTTCTTGTATATTAGAGTTTGATTGTACCAATAATACAAAAGAGTATGAGGTGCTTGTCCAAGGTTTTAAAAAACCATTGATTTACAAATTGAAAAAATCAAAGTGTTTGGAGATTTTGAGATATTAGTCAGACAAATTAAAAATACCATACACTACAATTCACCACATTTGAAGAATCATCAACAAGAATTTGATAGGTTGATTTATAAATTTAACTATTTTAATATTTCGATGGTCCCACGCTTTGAGAATTTGACGAATGATTCATTTGATACTATTTATTCTAGACTTTCTCCATTAGAAGATTTTGAAGCTAGTAGATTCATAATTGAGCTTATATATAATCCCTATATCCTAGATAACATCATTAATTGGAAAGTATTTGGGGGTGATGAACAAATATTGAAATTTCTCACCAATGAGGATAACTTAGGAAATATTTAGCTATTGATGATGATGATTTTCATGCAACTTTTGAAGAGGATGGGAAGAGATCAACCAAAACTAAGTCTCACACTATGCCGAAAGGTATTGTTAATATGGAAAAGTTATTTGAATTACAAAATAGATTAAAAGGATCACCAAATGTAAAAGCTAGCAATTCCAATCTAGGTTACAAGTCATCAATCTAGGAACTGTGGAAAAAAAAATGTTAATTTAGGTAGAGGATGTTCTGAGTAGGAAAATGCATCATATATTAAACTTTTCAAAATGTACCAATATGTATTTGCATGGTCATTTTATGAACTTAAAACTTATGAGACATGAATCATTTAACACACCATCCCCATGAAAAAGGATGTCAAATCGTTCCAACAAAAAATTTCTTAGAATACATCCTTCCCTGGAACCCCAAATTCAAAAAGAGTTAAAGAAAATATTAGATGCCAACAATATTTTTCATAACATTCTTCTTGGGTTTCCAATATCGTATTAGTTAGAAATAAAAATGGAGAAACTCTTCTTTGTGTTGATTTCCTAAACTTAAACAAGGCTTTGGAAAAAGACAACTATCTGATTCCACCAATGGAGCAACTGCTACAGATTGTATCCAGATTTCAAATTTTTTCACTTCTTGACAGTTTCTCAGGGTATAATTGAGTGTGGGTATGAGAATAATATATACATAAAACCATGTTCCATACCAAGTGGAGTACTTTTTCTTACAAGAGAATGCCTTTCAGATTGATTAACGTCGGAGCTATTTTTCAAAGAGAAATGGATGCTTCTTTTTGAGGTCTCATCACTCATAATGTTGTTGTTTACTTAGATGATGTGATTATTTATTCAAAAGATACACCTCACCATATTTCACATCTTACCCAAATTCTTGAAAGGTGTAGAAAGTATGGAATTTCTCTAAAAACTAAAAAATATCTTCGCTGTCAATGAAGTGAAGTTACTCAGTCATATTATATCTAAGGAGGGTATATTGATAGATCCTGAGTGTGTGAAAATTATATCCCAATTTTCTTTACCACATAACAAGAAATCTATGCAATCTTTATTCGAGAAGATTAATTTTGTTTATTCTTGATTTTTCTGAAACCATTAAGCCATTGCAGAAGATGATCAAGAAAAATACAAATTTGGGTGATTAGATTATAAATTTTGAAACCATTTCATTGATGAAACCATTCTTAGCATGGATTTGAACAATGTTAGTGAGAATCAAGTACTATTTAGAGAAAATTCTGCCTTGAGATCTTAGTTTGTCAGTTATCATTGCCATTCCTAGTTTGAGTGACTACCAGTGAAGAGTTTTCTTCATTATGGTATCTCTACGCATGGTGAATTGGTGTTCAAGCTGAAAATGATCATGGGTGTTCGTGTCTATGATTTAAATTTCATATTTTTGGTCATTCTTCACCAGAGTTATGTTTATAATGCTGAAATATTTGAACATGAATGTATGCACTTTTCTATGGTAGAATTGCACTCAAAGCTCAATTGAACATTATAGTCTGGTAGTAAAAATTCTTAATTCTCAATTCTCAATTTTTCTCAAATTTATTTATAATTAGTATATATCTTAGATTTAACACAAAAGGTCTCAAATTAGTTTTAATTGCATAATTTAGCATAATATTGTTGGAAATAATAGATTTGTATGAATTATTTCTATGTGTGGAAATGAGGTTACTTCTTACTCTATTTATATACTTCCCTCTATTTAGGGAATATTCCACCTAGAAGAATCCATTTTAGACCTCCTTCTAAGTCACCTAAATAGAAATCCAAATAAATGGGAGAGGCTTCCCAAAATAAAACCAAAGAAATTGAAACTTCACTCGAGGAGTATGTTCTAGTGATATAGATACCTAAATCCGAGGATCATCAATTGTAGTCGATATACAAATATATTGAAACCAAGATAGGAACACAAATCCCATTTCTACGTTGAAATGAACTATATCAAAAGTCTTGTTCAAAGGATTATCTTGATGTGTTTCCTCACAATGACACTGACATAAGGGAAGTTCATGACAACGTTTTCATAAACATCGGAAAATCCCACTTACTTTCTGTGGTAGAAAGAAAACTAGTTATTCCTTGTTAAGAAGATATTGAATGGATAATTGATCATACAAATTTGAAGAAGAGAATGATTATGGATGAGAAAGGCCAATGCGTGGACTCTTTTCTAGAAAATAATTTAAAAAGGTAATATAAATTTCTAAATCCCAAAGTTTATTTGATTAATCCCTTTGCAGATGAATTCTACGAAAAACATGATGTTGGGAAAATTCTAGCAAGTCGGTGGAATAAAGACAAGAGATTCTTCCATAAGGAAGATGGAAGTTACTCTATTATCAACTTGTGAAAACCATACATGTTTTTACAGCCTCAATTTACACCCTACATTGTTAGGAGGAACAAAGCAAAAGATGACAGCTGAAACACAACATTCAACTCAATATTCAATTAGTTTTTGATGGTTGTCGCTAGTCATACATGGACAACAAGTGACATGTCGCTAGTCATATATAGTGCATCCCAAAACTTGTAACTAGTCATCTATAGTGCATTCCAAAACTCGTAACTAGTCATCTATAGTGCAACATGCATGCTCCAGATGGAAATCGATGGCCACCCACCTATTCCATTAGATCACAACACAGTTTTCCATCTTGGTAGTTTTTCTACGGTTTTTTGGGTCCCAAACTTCCAAGGCAATTTTGAGGCCCTAAATGAAGTTTTTTTGGCAAAAAAATGCCTACATGAAGTGAAAGGTAGATTCTAGGCTAAACATAATCTGTACTCCTTGTCTAGACCTTTTCGACGAGGTACCGAGCACCCCAAACATAGATTGTATGCAAAAGTTGTTCCCTTAGGAAGTTGACATTTCAACTAATCACATTAGGGCCCACAAACCTTTTGGCATTTCATCTTCTGGGGTTAGGGTTTTGGATGTTTTGGATTTTCTCATTGATGCTTTATGTTAAAAAGGAATTTTTGGCCTCATTGTAATCATATTCTTGTGAATGCACGTAGTCTTCATATCTCTTCTCAAATATAAGCTTCCACCATTCTGGCAAGTTAATGCCACTACATTTTCTTTTATAGTCTTTGCATACTTCATTCTCTAATAGAAATTGGGTATTACTATATCTCTTTGTTTCTATCCCTTTTTTTGTTTCATTTCATTCCCTCATAAATTTAGATCAGTGGTATCCGAGAAATATGCCCTTTTTTCATTTCCCTATGCATGTCCCCAACGAGGTCATGGTATAAGGAGTTGGGACTCAAACTACTTGCACCTTTGAAAGACCATCCTCATTGACCCTTAAGGCATCCCATGGTAGAACAAAAGAGAGATGAAGGAGCATGAGATCCTATTCAAATGTTGCTCGAGGAATTCCTCACACGATAAAGGTATGATATGATGGAGAATGTTTCCAAATCCTTCGAAGACTGCTGACAACAAAAGACACATATTCATCAAACAACCACTTTGGAAGTTCTGCCCCCTTCAAGGTACAAGTTAATTTTGATATTCCCATATTTGAAGGTTAGATAGATGCGGATGCTTTGGAAAAGTGGTTGAATATGCTAGAAGGTTATTTTTCTGTCCATAATTTTTTAGATAGGGAAAATATCACCTTTACGCTCCTTAAGGCTATCCCCCATGTCAAAAATTGGTGGGAGACTTACTATGAGAAAAATTATACAAAGGAGTCTAGAATGTTTGAGGCTGATCCCACTTGGGACTTTTTTTTGGATGTTTTAAAGGAACAATATTACTCGGTTGGAAACTATGATGACTAGTACATGAGATGGACCACAATTCATCAAGAGAGGGACCAAATAGTTCAAAATTTCACAAATACCTTCGATACCTTTCACACCAAGCTGGGTATCAAATATTTAGAGAAGCATATGGTTCTAAAATACCATAGGGGTCTACATGTCAATTTTCACATGCAACTATATGTGACTAATTTTTTTGGCCCTCGACCAAGTTTTGAGGAAACGTTGGTCGCGTTTGACCATTTTTGGGACTTTGATAGGCAGGTCAAAGATGGAGCACCCATGCAAAGTGGAGATTGCGGGATCTCACCCATTTTGTGGGATTTTTGGGCTTTTAGGGTTTATGTAACGGGTATGGGATGTCAGCCCATGGGTTTACCCATGTCTAAGCCCTTTTTGTAATGTATAAATAAGTAGCTAGGTGATGTAAGTAAAGGTGGTAATTATCTTAGTGCAAGTGGTAATTGGCTTAGTGCAAGAGATCATTAGCTTAGTGCACGACTAGAGTATGTTAAGACTTGCAGAGCTAAGTGAAAGTGATTGTAAGAGGATTTGTGCATAGACTGTGTAAGGCTTTGTGTTGTGACCTGATTTTGAGGAAGGTGAATCTAGTGCACTGTGCACAGATCACCTGTCCAGTGCGGAGAGAGCTCTATGGCTCTATGCCTATAAGAAGATTGAAGGAGACTAATAAAGAAGAATAAGAGTTGGTGTATGTAGCCCCACACTGGGGTGACCCACATATATCCCGTGTCGATGTTCTTTGTGCTATGTTGTTCATGTTATTTATGTATCTATTTTCTTAGTGCACTATTCTTAATGTATGATAGATAGATCTATGAATGCTTAGTGCTTTATGATGTGAATGAATGTTATATCTGAGCTTATGCTATGTTCTAAGAGGTTGTAATGGTTAGATCTTGTGATGATTCTGTATCTAGGGTTTAATCTGCGATGTGAATAAGAATCATAAATTAATGCATAATGTTGGCTAAGTGCTCTGCTAAGTGTTGTAATCACAGATTTGTGTCCCAGCTAGGTTGTAGACACTTGAGTCATGAAACCCCCCTACCTCTACCTTAGGTGAGACTTCATCTGCTTCGCAGGTGTTGCCGAAAGGGTCGGTAGTTAGGGTTTTGTTGGTGCGCTGTTGAATCTTTGAACCCTGGGTTTTCCCCTGTGCCAACAAATGGTTCCGTTGCCAGAACTTGAAACTGTGATTGCTGGGAATTGAAGAAAAGAGAAAGCTCTGTGCATATATATGTTGCTGTAGTGCGCAGTATTCTACTTGAATTGGGAAGATCTGTGCTAAGAAAGAGGCCCGATCTGAAGAAAAGAGGTAAGATATTAAATCTTTGTGCTCTGGTAAAGGTAAGCTAAGTGGAAATTTTTTCTTCGAAAGTATGAATCTAGGTATGTTTGATATCTTTTGTCCTAGTCTAAAAACTATGGCACAACTAGAAGAAATATTTGTTCTGAATAAATTTGATAGAGATAGTGAAATATATGTTATTCCTATGCATAGAAATAATTTTTGGACTAATAAGTGGATGCAAGAACCTAGAAAGAATTTTTGCAGATTGTAGGTCCATCACTGTGATCCCAGTGCACAGTACAGGAAGGGTTGGGGATCGTTTAAAAGAAAGAGAGGATTGGCACTGTGTTATAGTTGTAGAAGATCGAGATATCCTGGTAAAGGTCCTATTTGTCTTTGTTGTAAGGCTGTTGGTCATGAGGTTTTGGATTTCCCTAGAATGATTGCCAAAGTTGAAAAGATGAACATGAGACATGAAAACTATGAAGAAGGTCAAGAAACTAAGGATATGTTAAAGAACCAGAAAGAATCAGAGACTATGTTATTACAACTGAAAGAAACACTGAATGATCATAGAGACATCATTTTACTAGAGATATTGAAAGAGAAGCAGTGGATAGAAACTATAATAGGATACTTTGACATAGAATTTATATTAGATGAGGAAACACAGGTGAATATCATCCCAGAAATCACTTGGGAAATTTTGGGAAAGCCTGGTATGGTACCTTCATTGGGAAAGATAGGTTTGGTTAAAGGAAATATGATAACACTATGTGGAAGAGTTGCTAATGTAACTATGATGGCTCATGGAGCATCGACTGAAGAAGAATTTGAAGTTATTAAGTTTGTTGAGAACAACAATCCTTTTGCACTTTTGCTAGGAAAGACCTGGGTTGAGAAAGATAAGATCCGAAGGAAAGTAGAGGAAGAAGCCACAAAATAGAAAAAAACAAGAATTAAGGGACTTCATAGCTAGAAAAATAGAGTGAATAATACAAGAACAAGAGGACAAGTCGAAGCAACAAAAGGCAAGAGAGTTAGCTGTCAAAGTTGAAAGAACATAGGGAGGCTTGAAGAACCTACCCATGCAGGAAAGAAGCATATCCAGCCCAAAAATAGTAAGAGAAGAGGTATTACCCTTGAAACCTTTGGAAGACCCTCAACAATGCGAAGTTACTATTCTAAGAGAAGATAAGAATAAGAATGGAAAGATGAATCCATAAATTCAGGTCATAGGAAAGAAGGAAAGAAAGCTCAGTAAGAAGAAAGAAAAGTTAGAAAAACTGCAGGAAGTTCCAAAAAATACTTTGCAGAAAGAAGGCTTGCAGAACTTGAACCTCGCCGGAATAACAGAACAATGCAGAATGAAACTTCGCCACAACGAAGCTATATGACTGTTGGATGCATCCCGACCATTAGAATGACACTCCAGAATGGATAGAAACACAGTTATTGACAGAAATATCACCCTTGGACCGTTGAGACCGCGCCATAATAGATGGATTCATATTGATTAAGGCATTTCAACCCGTTGAAGGAATCCGTTACGACGTTGCTTATTTAATCCGTCGAATGTCGCACCGGGACCACTTTTTGCAAATTGATATATCTGAGATAACAAAGAATTGATCACATAGTGCATTGTGTTGTCTAGACCTCGCCATCCATATGATTTCCTTGTCTATATGTTTGCCTACCCGAGTTATTTAATCACGAGTGTGCATGTCGGGCGAACATAGCACAGTAGAGAAGTCTGTGGAGGATATATTAATAGACCTTATGGATGAGAAAGTTATGTCTGTAGGCATACATGCATCATCGATGGGCAGATTGCAAGCATCCCCCTTGAATGCATGTCGGTATAGCCGAACCACGACTGAGAAAAGAAGCAAGCACTGCGATGATCTGGTGAACACGAAGCAGATCCCATCGGTCTTTCCTGACTACATCCCTCCTTTGGATGGTGCGGTTAGTCATGACAACGTCCCATGTGATTTCGAGTACACGCTCATCACTGCATACCTACCGAAGGGGATACGCGTTGTCGTACCTCAGTTGGGACTGATCTTAGCTCTCAAGATCAATTATTTTAACCTTGGAGACCAAAAGAACTATGCAATGCTCACACCGCATAGGTACCCAATGAAGATGACTAGGACGAAGCCCAAGATAATCCCCCAGCTGTGGATCAAGGATATTGCGAGATCGATGATCTTAAACGTGATGAAGATACCCCACTTCGGAATACATCAAGAGGTTAATGCGTGTGTTAAACTCCTCCTGTCGTGCTACCATGGAGGTTACCTCTGGTTAGATAGGTGCATCACTGTGGATCCAACAATGATCCATCTGATTACTTGACTAAGCATGTAAGGACCAAACCCTCACCAGTTCTACCCAGGGAAGACGTCAGATCACTCCCCGACACATTGAATAAAGAAAGCCTATGATGATGTAGAGAAGGGAAAGCGAGGCTACAAGGTAGCTTCCATCTTGGATGGCACAGTGGGCCTAGCTTGTTAGTTTATAGTGGGCAAGCTCATCAGAAAGAACCATCCTACGCAAGTCACAGGGTTTGTAGTCGACCTTGCAGGGAAGTGTGTCAAAGGAATGCAGATGAATTGGGTGAGCTACCTCGTCAATGATTTAGAAAAGGACTGTCGCAAAGCGCAAGACCAAGGCTACGAATTTCACTTCAGCTGGTTGTTGATTCTCATTGCATTTGTCGCTTGGGAGATGTCGGAGGGAGAGACATTCCCGGAAGTTGAGCCATCGGAGCCATTGGCTGCGAGGTTTACCACCTTGTGGTATACGAGAGATATGGAGAAGTAGTGGAAATCAAATGTAGTGTTCCATGCTTACTATCTACAACTCAAGAACGCCATTGAATCATTCCCCCGAATAACCCCGAAAACCTTGCATACATACAGGCCACTAGAAAAGTTCCGCACAGACCAACACTTCATCTACATCACTACCCATAGGGATGAAAGCAAGGAGGAGCTGCAATCCTACTATAAATTGACCGACGAAGATATGGAGGACATAACCAAGGAATGGCCAGCCGAATTCCTTGTACTAGTCGAAGATGCAGAACTCTCCGACCCCAACATCATCAGAAGTCCTTTGGTCACCCGGACTGAGTATGATGGACATAGAAACGTAAAGAAAAAGAAAAAAAAGGAGGAAGTGCAGGACATAGACAGTGAGGAGAAGGAAAACACATTGGAGGAAACTGCGCCTGAATCACCAGCAGGAGGAGGAGGCGATGAAGTAAACCAAGAGGAGGAAGGGGAAGAAGACAAGAAAGAAAAGGGAGAAGTAACAACACCAAAGGATCCCCTCACAGAGGCTGAGACATCCAAGAAAAGGAAGGTTTCTCCATAGAAACCCTCAACACGGAAGAAGACCCGAGACAATAGGCCTTAGTCGCATAATGTGCTCACAGTGGATGATATCTAATGAATGATCACAACTGTAGAATATGCCTCAAAGGATATCCTGTAGAGACATGAAGCGAAGCAAGAAACACTGTATGACAGAATCGAGAAAGAATTGAAAGACATCCAACAAGCTATCTAGTCGAGCCGCGCAGTGTCTACTACGCTGTCTTCAACAAAGAGTGTATAATTGGGGGATGAGCCCACCCAATTATGCATATTAGTAGATGCAACAGAGACTTGACTTCGTCGAGTCGAAGAAGAAAATGAGCAGGCCACAGAGGGCTTGAAGAAAGCAAAGGAGGAGGCCTTAGAGCAAGTTTGGGTTGCACAACAAGAGAAAGATGACCTTAGGGTGAAGTTCAAAGGGGACAAAGAGAAGATGCAGAAAGAAAAAGACCAAATTCTTGTAGAGAAATTGTGGTCAGAGAGGCAATAACTAGAGCGCTTCGCTCTTTGCTGGGGTTAGCACAGGAGGAACTAGATTCCAATGAGATGCAAGTGGGGAAGCTTGCTGAAGCCATTCAACAGCTTCAAGCAAGAGTATCATAGCTAGAAATCCAAGTAGTGTCGAGCACTTCACAAGAAGTACAAGATTAGAGGGAAGAAACCGCTAGGAGCGCAGTAGAAAGAATCAGGGCGTTGGCTTCAAAATGTAAGCAACTATGTGACCGAAGTGCGCAGACCTATGAGCACCTCACATAAGATCCAGAGCTGAGGAGATTGGAAGCAAAACTCTAGGAGGTGAAGCAACAGGTGTATATAGTGCAAGCACAGATGAAATTGCTTATTGCAGTGGAGAAGATGAAGAGGTCGCAGGAGCAACACACAGTTTAGCAGTAGTTTACTTCCATCCATAGCAGAGTTATGGAGGTAAAATAGAGACTCTAGCCGGTGTAGGATGAAGCCTGCACACTTTTTGAAGAGATCAATGGACAAGGCTCATAGTTGGAACAAGTGGTCGCAACAGTGGAACAACGCCTGGAAGGGCCTGTCACCAAGAAAGTAATTCAGTATTTGCCGAGTAGAAGGCTCTGGCGAAGCAGAAATTCAAGGAATATCAAGCTATGCTAGATTAGAGTGACTTGGTACGAGTCACATGTGAGTTTTGGGGGCCTATTGGCCCTCAACCAAGTTTTGAGGAAACATTGGTCGTGTTTGACCATTTTTAGGACTTCGACAGGCTTGTCGAAGACGAAGCACCCAGGCGAAGCGAAGATCGTGGGATCTCGCCCATTTTGCGGGATTTTTTGGCTTTTAGGGTTTATGTAATGGGTATGGGATGTCGGCCCATGGGTTTACCCATGTCTAGGCCCTTTTTGTAATGTGTAAATAAGTAGCTAGGCGATGTAAGTAAAGGTGGTAATTGGCTTAGTGCAAGTGGTAATTGGCTTAGTGCAAGTGGTAATTGGCTTAGTGAAAGAGGTCATTGGCTTAGTTCACAACTAGAGTATGTTAATACTTGAAGAGCTAAGTGCAAGTCATTGTAATAGGATTTGTGCACAGACTATGTAAGGCTTTGTGCCATGACCTGATTTTGAGGAAGGTGGATCTAGAGAGTTGTGCACAGATCATTTGTCTAGTGCGAAGTGAGCTTTATGGTTCTGTGCTTGTAAGAAGATTGAAGGGGACTAATAAAGAAGAATAAGAGTTTGTGGACGTAGCCCCACACTAGGGTGAACCGCGTATATCTTGTGTCGATGTGCTTTGTGCTATGTTGTTCATGTTATTTATGTATCTATTTTCTTAGTGCACTATTCTTGATGTATGATAGATATATCTATGAATGATTAGTGCTTTATGATGTGAATGAATGTTAGATCTGAGCTTATGCTATGTGCTAAGAGGTTGTAAGGGTTAGATGTTGTGTTGATTATGTATCTAGGGTTTAATCTGTGATGTGAATAAGAATCATAAATTAATTCATACTATTGGCTAAGTGCTCTGCTAAGTGTTGTAATCACATATCTGTGTCCCTGTTAGGTTGTAGACACTCAGTCCTGCAACCCCCCTACCTCTACCTCGGGTGAGACTTCATCTTCTTTGCAGGTGTTACTGAAAGGGATGATAGTTAGAGTTTTGTTGGTGCACTGTTGAAGCGTTGAACCCTGGGTCTGCCCTTGTGCCAACAAATTTCATATCTGAAATTTGCTTCCTAGTGATGTAACAATAAAACCATAACTGATATCACTGAACAACTTTATATTGAAATTATTGACTGCAAACATATGCAATGGAAACACAAATATTAGAGATGAATAATCAATATACAAGAGACACAATTTTGGTTATGTAATCTTGTTATCATCAGAAATCATGAGGGAAAAACCGACCTTCCCAACCAATACAATATCACCAAAATTTGAGGACAACCTTGTCCTCCAAAGTCACCAAAAATAAGAACAAACTTGTTCTCCAATAACCATACAAATCAGAAAACCAAACCTCAATAATATCCCTAGGAATCTCCTCTACAAATGAATCTATTGTAGACCACATGTACGGCCTACTGACATCGTTTGTTAGCATGTATGGATTTGTACATACCCATAAAATCAAATGCGCGATTCACCTTATTATAAACCCATGTATATATTTTGTTTTCAATACTAAAAACCACATATACACTATACATGATTCTTACTTATGTAACCCATGTATACACACTTCTTCCTCCTGCAAACCATGTGTTATATGAAAAAATCACTCCACACATGCGATCTTTTTCGCTTCTCTCTTCATGTCCAAATTGACCACCTTGTAGACTTTTCCTTTACCGAGATCACCAGTCCTCCTAGCACAAGTGCATATTCACTTATTCTAGATCCATCATGTATCCACACACTCTACATGATATAAATGTCAAAACAAACTCTCTAATTTATATACAACATTTAGGGGTGACCATAGAATCCCCTCCACAAGTCAACATCAAATTAAGCTTTCCTTGTGGTTGTGAAGCCCAAAACACAAGCCCAAAAATCCCATCACCAAACCCATGAAGCCCCCACTCAAATCCAAGGGGATTTTCACCAAAATGAAAGTGTTGTATCGTTCCCACAATGATTCCCACATGCCCAACACCTAGGGTCATGTGAGGATACCTTCTCGAAGCTAAAAATATCAACACTCCCTCTTAGCAAGGAAGGTATTCTCACCAAAATCCTCAAGTGGGAATGCCTCCCGATGCTACCAAAGCATCAAAATCCCCTCTTAGCAAGGGAGGAATTCCATTTTCCATCATCACCTGGAAGTATCTCTATCTCTTGTATTTGATCCTCTACCAGATCTCCTCTCTAATCCATCTGATTGGCTGGTCCCTCTATCACCAAAGAAAATCCTTTTCTCCAGTACTCCTGACTGGCTGCATCTTTGATCATTGAATAAAATCATGCTGTCTAACATGATCCCATCCTAGAAGACATCATGCTCCTAGAAGTCTCCTACCTCTAAATCTCTTGTCTAGCTATCTCAACCCACAACACCTACCTAACAGTCTTGGAAGATTCCTGTCTCCCATATGGACTTGAAGGTTCTCCCCCAATGAGTGACATACTCTCTCTCTGAGCCTCTCAAATCCCCTTGAAGTTGGAATCCCTCTGAAGTCAGACTTCCTTTGATTCTAGACAACCTTTAGAGCTACTTGCTCCCTATCCATTGTCCTTTAAATAGTACTGGGAGGCTGCTCCTCCCTAGTAGATCTCAATGGATGACTCCTTGTGAACTCTGGATCCCTTTGAGATGGTACTACTAGTGGGGCCACCTGCCTCACCACTCATGGAGCTACCTGCTCCCTCTATACCTATGCTTCTAGTGAGGCCACCTGCCTCACCACTGGTGGAGATACCTGCTCCTCCTAATCTATCTCTCATATCCTGTTAGTCTCAACACGCGTAGGATGGCCCTCTCTAACTCCAAGAACCAATGCTAAGCTAGATCTTATGGTCAAACAAAACACATGTCTAACTCAAAATAATATGCGATACCCCTTTTTATCAATCTCTAAGATTGAGAGAACACTCCTCTCAAGTTCTGGAACCCATAACACATTTGACACCTGTTGATACTGAGAGGGGGGTGAATCAGTATCAAGTACAATTTAAAAACCTTTTTCAACTTATACTTAAACCATTCAATTATATCNTATGATGAGCCCATTCCAATATATTGTGATAATACAAGTACCATCATTATCTCAAAGAACCCGGTGATGCACTCCAAGACGAAGCACAATCCAATCAAGTATCACTTTCTATGGGAACAGGTTGTAGAAAAGAACATCAGAGTTGAGTATGTGGGCACAAAAGAACAAGTGGTAGACATATTTACAAAACCACTTCCACAGGAAGCCTTTGAGTATCTTCGCCAGAGCCTCAGATTTATTTTTACTCCAAAATGAATGATTTTGAATGCTTATCTTATATGTCTTAGATGTATATGAGGAAGCACCATAAAGAGGACAATTCAATTAGGGGGATTAGCCTTGGATGGAAATATACCTTTTCCATTGATGACAAAGGGTGAGAGATTCATCAAATGCAGAGGAAAGAGGCATGATTCTAGGGGGAGAAATGGTCACAGAGATGTAGAGGACAAAGACATGGTTCCAAGGGGAGCATGAGTGATATGACTTCAGTATTGCATGAAATAATTTCAGTATTGCATCAGAGTATTGCCATTAATGACAAAGGGGGATATTGTTATTTAAGGTTGGCTGTGATTGATGTCAACCCTTGAAGAAAGTCCGGTAGCGAAGTCCGGTAGCACAAAGGTTTGTGTAATGGACCCAAGGTTGTTTCATGTATAATGATATGAGTTTTAATATATTTGAAGCAAGGTGGAGAGACTTGTTACTACAGAGGCTTTGTTTCATCTCATAGGTTAGTTGTTACATGAATAATATCAAGAAGACATATGACCAGGAGGTCATAAAATTTTGTACCTCAGGAGTCTAATGCAGGAGCATCGTAACCCCTAAATCATTATCGAAAATCAGTTTCAAGGAAACCAAAATCGCTACTAGAGGATGAGATTCTCATGGGAACACATTGTAATATCTAGAAGAATCTGGATAGAATTTCACGTAGGGAGTCTTGACTTATTAAATTTGATTTGTAATCATCACCAAAATTACATTCTCTAGAAGGTGAAATCGCTGAAACCTAGAAGATTATGATTTGTTTCAAATCTACCATGAAATTAAAATAGAATGATTATAGGGATTAGTTAAATGATTTCAAAGAAAATCATGGATCTGAGATGATCCACACTTTTTAAATCTCTTTTTAAATGTAAGCCTACATGCATGTTCTCAGGGAGGCCAATGGAAGGATGATTTGGCCAGCCATGCACCATGATTATGTAAAGTTTGATCGATCAATAAAATAGAATATATTGTTTCAATAATTTGTTGTTATGGTTTATTTTCTGTGCATCATGAGTGAGATAATCAATTTACAAGAAATATCTCGGCATTCAATTTTTTTTTTATAGTTGGAGACTATGTTGGATAAGTGTTCTAGGAAGAGGAGAAACAAAGCAGCATTGGAAAATTCATGGGTCCATAACTCACAGGTCAGAGGATCAAAGTCAAAATAAAAATGGATTTGACAAACCCTCAAGATTGGTCTTCATCACATGCTCTGTGTGTATATATGAAATGCTACCCAAACTAAATTTTAAATACAAGTAATTCATCTTGATAGATCATAGGTTAAAGTAATTGGTGAATTGAAGGATGTTCTAATCATGATAGCTTCTAATCCCAAGGTTTAACAAATTATAGGTATTGTTGTGGTTGAAATTTTGAAGGATGTGGCCTCTTGCTTAGTAGAGATTTGTCTTAGAAATTACAAGGATACTTTGCATTAGATTGGTCACACCTTTGGATTCCATGTAATGGGAAACAAAATGAGAATAATATTGATAGAGAAAGATACATGAAGAACTTCATTATTGATCTTGAGTCAACTAATAGACCTTTGTCTTTGGAATTTCAAATTCTTGGGAATTATGCTTTAGACTTTGATTTTGGTAATTTTGTTTTCGAGTTTTTGACATAATTGAAACACAATGATCTGAATTGACTTTGTGGGAATATAATTTTCATGAGATAGGAAGTAGCTCCACTTTTGTAAATAATGTAAATTCTAGTTCTTATGATCCTCAAAATATATAAAACATGAACAAAATATACTTTAAGTATACTCTTGATATATGGACTTTAATTTTTAATGGTTCCAAATCCCAAGAGAGAGATGGAGCTAGTTGTTTTTTGATTGATCCAAGGGGTAAACATAGTTTATTTTCTTGTATATTAGAGTTTGATTGTACCAATAATACAAAAGAGTATGAGGTGCTTGTCCAAGGTTTTAAAAAACCATTGATTTACAAATTGAAAAAATCAAAGTGTTTGGAGATTTTGAGATATTAGTCAGACAAATTAAAAATACCATACACTACAATTCACCACATTTGAAGAATCATCAACAAGAATTTGATAGGTTGATTTATAAATTTAACTATTTTAATATTTCGATGGTCCCACGCTTTGAGAATTTGACGAATGATTCATTTGATACTATTTATTCTAGACTTTCTCCATTAGAAGATTTTGAAGCTAGTAGATTCATAATTGAGCTTATATATAATCCCTATATCCTAGATAACATCATTAATTGGAAAGTATTTGGGGGTGATGAACAAATATTGAAATTTCTCACCAATGAGGATAACTTAGGAAATATTTAGCTATTGATGATGATGATTTTCATGCAACTTTTGAAGAGGATGGGAAGAGATCAACCAAAACTAAGTCTCACACTATGCCGAAAGGTATTGTTAATATGGAAAAGTTATTTGAATTACAAAATAGATTAAAAGGATCACCAAATGTAAAAGCTAGCAATTCCAATCTAGGTTACAAGTCATCAATCTAGGAACTGTGGAAAAAAAAATGTTAATTTAGGTAGAGGATGTTCTGAGTAGGAAAATGCATCATATATTAAACTTTTCAAAATGTACCAATATGTATTTGCATGGTCATTTTATGAACTTAAAACTTATGAGACATGAATCATTTAACACACCATCCCCATGAAAAAGGATGTCAAATCGTTCCAACAAAAAATTTCTTAGAATACATCCTTCCCTGGAACCCCAAATTCAAAAAGAGTTAAAGAAAATATTAGATGCCAACAATATTTTTCATAACATTCTTCTTGGGTTTCCAATATCGTATTAGTTAGAAATAAAAATGGAGAAACTCTTCTTTGTGTTGATTTCCTAAACTTAAACAAGGCTTTGGAAAAAGACAACTATCTGATTCCACCAATGGAGCAACTGCTACAGATTGTATCCAGATTTCAAATTTTTTCACTTCTTGACAGTTTCTCAGGGTATAATTGAGTGTGGGTATGAGAATAATATATACATAAAACCATGTTCCATACCAAGTGGAGTACTTTTTCTTACAAGAGAATGCCTTTCAGATTGATTAACGTCGGAGCTATTTTTCAAAGAGAAATGGATGCTTCTTTTTGAGGTCTCATCACTCATAATGTTGTTGTTTACTTAGATGATGTGATTATTTATTCAAAAGATACACCTCACCATATTTCACATCTTACCCAAATTCTTGAAAGGTGTAGAAAGTATGGAATTTCTCTAAAAACTAAAAAATATCTTCGCTGTCAATGAAGTGAAGTTACTCAGTCATATTATATCTAAGGAGGGTATATTGATAGATCCTGAGTGTGTGAAAATTATATCCCAATTTTCTTTACCACATAACAAGAAATCTATGCAATCTTTATTCGAGAAGATTAATTTTGTTTATTCTTGATTTTTCTGAAACCATTAAGCCATTGCAGAAGATGATCAAGAAAAATACAAATTTGGGTGATTAGATTATAAATTTTGAAACCATTTCATTGATGAAACCATTCTTAGCATGGATTTGAACAATGTTAGTGAGAATCAAGTACTATTTAGAGAAAATTCTGCCTTGAGATCTTAGTTTGTCAGTTATCATTGCCATTCCTAGTTTGAGTGACTACCAGTGAAGAGTTTTCTTCATTATGGTATCTCTACGCATGGTGAATTGGTGTTCAAGCTGAAAATGATCATGGGTGTTCGTGTCTATGATTTAAATTTCATATTTTTGGTCATTCTTCACCAGAGTTATGTTTATAATGCTGAAATATTTGAACATGAATGTATGCACTTTTCTATGGTAGAATTGCACTCAAAGCTCAATTGAACATTATAGTCTGGTAGTAAAAATTCTTAATTCTCAATTCTCAATTTTTCTCAAATTTATTTATAATTAGTATATATCTTAGATTTAACACAAAAGGTCTCAAATTAGTTTTAATTGCATAATTTAGCATAATATTGTTGGAAATAATAGATTTGTATGAATTATTTCTATGTGTGGAAATGAGGTTACTTCTTACTCTATTTATATACTTCCCTCTATTTAGGGAATATTCCACCTAGAAGAATCCATTTTAGACCTCCTTCTAAGTCACCTAAATAGAAATCCAAATAAATGGGAGAGGCTTCCCAAAATAAAACCAAAGAAATTGAAACTTCACTCGAGGAGTATGTTCTAGTGATATAGATACCTAAATCCGAGGATCATCAATTGTAGTCGATATACAAATATATTGAAACCAAGATAGGAACACAAATCCCATTTCTACGTTGAAATGAACTATATCAAAAGTCTTGTTCAAAGGATTATCTTGATGTGTTTCCTCACAATGACACTGACATAAGGGAAGTTCATGACAACGTTTTCATAAACATCGGAAAATCCCACTTACTTTCTGTGGTAGAAAGAAAACTAGTTATTCCTTGTTAAGAAGATATTGAATGGATAATTGATCATACAAATTTGAAGAAGAGAATGATTATGGATGAGAAAGGCCAATGCGTGGACTCTTTTCTAGAAAATAATTTAAAAAGGTAATATAAATTTCTAAATCCCAAAGTTTATTTGATTAATCCCTTTGCAGATGAATTCTACGAAAAACATGATGTTGGGAAAATTCTAGCAAGTCGGTGGAATAAAGACAAGAGATTCTTCCATAAGGAAGATGGAAGTTACTCTATTATCAACTTGTGAAAACCATACATGTTTTTACAGCCTCAATTTACACCCTACATTGTTAGGAGGAACAAAGCAAAAGATGACAGCTGAAACACAACATTCAACTCAATATTCAATTAGTTTTTGATGGTTGTCGCTAGTCATACATGGACAACAAGTGACATGTCGCTAGTCATATATAGTGCATCCCAAAACTTGTAACTAGTCATCTATAGTGCATTCCAAAACTCGTAACTAGTCATCTATAGTGCAACATGCATGCTCCAGATGGAAATCGATGGCCACCCACCTATTCCATTAGATCACAACACAGTTTTCCATCTTGGTAGTTTTTCTACGGTTTTTTGGGTCCCAAACTTCCAAGGCAATTTTGAGGCCCTAAATGAAGTTTTTTTGGCAAAAAAATGCCTACATGAAGTGAAAGGTAGATTCTAGGCTAAACATAATCTGTACTCCTTGTCTAGACCTTTTCGACGAGGTACCGAGCACCCCAAACATAGATTGTATGCAAAAGTTGTTCCCTTAGGAAGTTGACATTTCAACTAATCACATTAGGGCCCACAAACCTTTTGGCATTTCATCTTCTGGGGTTAGGGTTTTGGATGTTTTGGATTTTCTCATTGATGCTTTATGTTAAAAAGGAATTTTTGGCCTCATTGTAATCATATTCTTGTGAATGCACGTAGTCTTCATATCTCTTCTCAAATATAAGCTTCCACCATTCTGGCAAGTTAATGCCACTACATTTTCTTTTATAGTCTTTGCATACTTCATTCTCTAATAGAAATTGGGTATTACTATATCTCTTTGTTTCTATCCCTTTTTTTGTTTCATTTCATTCCCTCATAAATTTAGATCAGTGGTATCCGAGAAATATGCCCTTTTTTCATTTCCCTATGCATGTCCCCAACGAGGTCATGGTATAAGGAGTTGGGACTCAAACTACTTGCACCTTTGAAAGACCATCCTCATTGACCCTTAAGGCATCCCATGGTAGAACAAAAGAGAGATGAAGGAGCATGAGATCCTATTCAAATGTTGCTCGAGGAATTCCTCACACGATAAAGGTATGATATGATGGAGAATGTTTCCAAATCCTTCGAAGACTGCTGACAACAAAAGACACATATTCATCAAACAACCACTTTGGAAGTTCTGCCCCCTTCAAGGTACAAGTTAATTTTGATATTCCCATATTTGAAGGTTAGATAGATGCGGATGCTTTGGAAAAGTGGTTGAATATGCTAGAAGGTTATTTTTCTGTCCATAATTTTTTAGATAGGGAAAATATCACCTTTACGCTCCTTAAGGCTATCCCCCATGTCAAAAATTGGTGGGAGACTTACTATGAGAAAAATTATACAAAGGAGTCTAGAATGTTTGAGGCTGATCCCACTTGGGACTTTTTTTTGGATGTTTTAAAGGAACAATATTACTCGGTTGGAAACTATGATGACTAGTACATGAGATGGACCACAATTCATCAAGAGAGGGACCAAATAGTTCAAAATTTCACAAATACCTTCGATACCTTTCACACCAAGCTGGGTATCAAATATTTAGAGAAGCATATGGTTCTAAAATACCATAGGGGTCTACATGTCAATTTTCACATGCAACTATATGTGACTAATTTTTTTGGCCCTCGACCAAGTTTTGAGGAAACGTTGGTCGCGTTTGACCATTTTTGGGACTTTGATAGGCAGGTCAAAGATGGAGCACCCATGCAAAGTGGAGATTGCGGGATCTCACCCATTTTGTGGGATTTTTGGGCTTTTAGGGTTTATGTAACGGGTATGGGATGTCAGCCCATGGGTTTACCCATGTCTAAGCCCTTTTTGTAATGTATAAATAAGTAGCTAGGTGATGTAAGTAAAGGTGGTAATTATCTTAGTGCAAGTGGTAATTGGCTTAGTGCAAGAGATCATTAGCTTAGTGCACGACTAGAGTATGTTAAGACTTGCAGAGCTAAGTGAAAGTGATTGTAAGAGGATTTGTGCATAGACTGTGTAAGGCTTTGTGTTGTGACCTGATTTTGAGGAAGGTGAATCTAGTGCACTGTGCACAGATCACCTGTCCAGTGCGGAGAGAGCTCTATGGCTCTATGCCTATAAGAAGATTGAAGGAGACTAATAAAGAAGAATAAGAGTTGGTGTATGTAGCCCCACACTGGGGTGACCCACATATATCCCGTGTCGATGTTCTTTGTGCTATGTTGTTCATGTTATTTATGTATCTATTTTCTTAGTGCACTATTCTTAATGTATGATAGATAGATCTATGAATGCTTAGTGCTTTATGATGTGAATGAATGTTATATCTGAGCTTATGCTATGTTCTAAGAGGTTGTAATGGTTAGATCTTGTGATGATTCTGTATCTAGGGTTTAATCTGCGATGTGAATAAGAATCATAAATTAATGCATAATGTTGGCTAAGTGCTCTGCTAAGTGTTGTAATCACAGATTTGTGTCCCAGCTAGGTTGTAGACACTTGAGTCATGAAACCCCCCTACCTCTACCTTAGGTGAGACTTCATCTGCTTCGCAGGTGTTGCCGAAAGGGTCGGTAGTTAGGGTTTTGTTGGTGCGCTGTTGAATCTTTGAACCCTGGGTTTTCCCCTGTGCCAACAAATGGTTCCGTTGCCAGAACTTGAAACTGTGATTGCTGGGAATTGAAGAAAAGAGAAAGCTCTGTGCATATATATGTTGCTGTAGTGCGCAGTATTCTACTTGAATTGGGAAGATCTGTGCTAAGAAAGAGGCCCGATCTGAAGAAAAGAGGTAAGATATTAAATCTTTGTGCTCTGGTAAAGGTAAGCTAAGTGGAAATTTTTTCTTCGAAAGTATGAATCTAGGTATGTTTGATATCTTTTGTCCTAGTCTAAAAACTATGGCACAACTAGAAGAAATATTTGTTCTGAATAAATTTGATAGAGATAGTGAAATATATGTTATTCCTATGCATAGAAATAATTTTTGGACTAATAAGTGGATGCAAGAACCTAGAAAGAATTTTTGCAGATTGTAGGTCCATCACTGTGATCCCAGTGCACAGTACAGGAAGGGTTGGGGATCGTTTAAAAGAAAGAGAGGATTGGCACTGTGTTATAGTTGTAGAAGATCGAGATATCCTGGTAAAGGTCCTATTTGTCTTTGTTGTAAGGCTGTTGGTCATGAGGTTTTGGATTTCCCTAGAATGATTGCCAAAGTTGAAAAGATGAACATGAGACATGAAAACTATGAAGAAGGTCAAGAAACTAAGGATATGTTAAAGAACCAGAAAGAATCAGAGACTATGTTATTACAACTGAAAGAAACACTGAATGATCATAGAGACATCATTTTACTAGAGATATTGAAAGAGAAGCAGTGGATAGAAACTATAATAGGATACTTTGACATAGAATTTATATTAGATGAGGAAACACAGGTGAATATCATCCCAGAAATCACTTGGGAAATTTTGGGAAAGCCTGGTATGGTACCTTCATTGGGAAAGATAGGTTTGGTTAAAGGAAATATGATAACACTATGTGGAAGAGTTGCTAATGTAACTATGATGGCTCATGGAGCATCGACTGAAGAAGAATTTGAAGTTATTAAGTTTGTTGAGAACAACAATCCTTTTGCACTTTTGCTAGGAAAGACCTGGGTTGAGAAAGATAAGATCCGAAGGAAAGTAGAGGAAGAAGCCACAAAATAGAAAAAAACAAGAATTAAGGGACTTCATAGCTAGAAAAATAGAGTGAATAATACAAGAACAAGAGGACAAGTCGAAGCAACAAAAGGCAAGAGAGTTAGCTGTCAAAGTTGAAAGAACATAGGGAGGCTTGAAGAACCTACCCATGCAGGAAAGAAGCATATCCAGCCCAAAAATAGTAAGAGAAGAGGTATTACCCTTGAAACCTTTGGAAGACCCTCAACAATGCGAAGTTACTATTCTAAGAGAAGATAAGAATAAGAATGGAAAGATGAATCCATAAATTCAGGTCATAGGAAAGAAGGAAAGAAAGCTCAGTAAGAAGAAAGAAAAGTTAGAAAAACTGCAGGAAGTTCCAAAAAATACTTTGCAGAAAGAAGGCTTGCAGAACTTGAACCTCGCCGGAATAACAGAACAATGCAGAATGAAACTTCGCCACAACGAAGCTATATGACTGTTGGATGCATCCCGACCATTAGAATGACACTCCAGAATGGATAGAAACACAGTTATTGACAGAAATATCACCCTTGGACCGTTGAGACCGCGCCATAATAGATGGATTCATATTGATTAAGGCATTTCAACCCGTTGAAGGAATCCGTTACGACGTTGCTTATTTAATCCGTCGAATGTCGCACCGGGACCACTTTTTGCAAATTGATATATCTGAGATAACAAAGAATTGATCACATAGTGCATTGTGTTGTCTAGACCTCGCCATCCATATGATTTCCTTGTCTATATGTTTGCCTACCCGAGTTATTTAATCACGAGTGTGCATGTCGGGCGAACATAGCACAGTAGAGAAGTCTGTGGAGGATATATTAATAGACCTTATGGATGAGAAAGTTATGTCTGTAGGCATACATGCATCATCGATGGGCAGATTGCAAGCATCCCCCTTGAATGCATGTCGGTATAGCCGAACCACGACTGAGAAAAGAAGCAAGCACTGCGATGATCTGGTGAACACGAAGCAGATCCCATCGGTCTTTCCTGACTACATCCCTCCTTTGGATGGTGCGGTTAGTCATGACAACGTCCCATGTGATTTCGAGTACACGCTCATCACTGCATACCTACCGAAGGGGATACGCGTTGTCGTACCTCAGTTGGGACTGATCTTAGCTCTCAAGATCAATTATTTTAACCTTGGAGACCAAAAGAACTATGCAATGCTCACACCGCATAGGTACCCAATGAAGATGACTAGGACGAAGCCCAAGATAATCCCCCAGCTGTGGATCAAGGATATTGCGAGATCGATGATCTTAAACGTGATGAAGATACCCCACTTCGGAATACATCAAGAGGTTAATGCGTGTGTTAAACTCCTCCTGTCGTGCTACCATGGAGGTTACCTCTGGTTAGATAGGTGCATCACTGTGGATCCAACAATGATCCATCTGATTACTTGACTAAGCATGTAAGGACCAAACCCTCACCAGTTCTACCCAGGGAAGACGTCAGATCACTCCCCGACACATTGAATAAAGAAAGCCTATGATGATGTAGAGAAGGGAAAGCGAGGCTACAAGGTAGCTTCCATCTTGGATGGCACAGTGGGCCTAGCTTGTTAGTTTATAGTGGGCAAGCTCATCAGAAAGAACCATCCTACGCAAGTCACAGGGTTTGTAGTCGACCTTGCAGGGAAGTGTGTCAAAGGAATGCAGATGAATTGGGTGAGCTACCTCGTCAATGATTTAGAAAAGGACTGTCGCAAAGCGCAAGACCAAGGCTACGAATTTCACTTCAGCTGGTTGTTGATTCTCATTGCATTTGTCGCTTGGGAGATGTCGGAGGGAGAGACATTCCCGGAAGTTGAGCCATCGGAGCCATTGGCTGCGAGGTTTACCACCTTGTGGTATACGAGAGATATGGAGAAGTAGTGGAAATCAAATGTAGTGTTCCATGCTTACTATCTACAACTCAAGAACGCCATTGAATCATTCCCCCGAATAACCCCGAAAACCTTGCATACATACAGGCCACTAGAAAAGTTCCGCACAGACCAACACTTCATCTACATCACTACCCATAGGGATGAAAGCAAGGAGGAGCTGCAATCCTACTATAAATTGACCGACGAAGATATGGAGGACATAACCAAGGAATGGCCAGCCGAATTCCTTGTACTAGTCGAAGATGCAGAACTCTCCGACCCCAACATCATCAGAAGTCCTTTGGTCACCCGGACTGAGTATGATGGACATAGAAACGTAAAGAAAAAGAAAAAAAAGGAGGAAGTGCAGGACATAGACAGTGAGGAGAAGGAAAACACATTGGAGGAAACTGCGCCTGAATCACCAGCAGGAGGAGGAGGCGATGAAGTAAACCAAGAGGAGGAAGGGGAAGAAGACAAGAAAGAAAAGGGAGAAGTAACAACACCAAAGGATCCCCTCACAGAGGCTGAGACATCCAAGAAAAGGAAGGTTTCTCCATAGAAACCCTCAACACGGAAGAAGACCCGAGACAATAGGCCTTAGTCGCATAATGTGCTCACAGTGGATGATATCTAATGAATGATCACAACTGTAGAATATGCCTCAAAGGATATCCTGTAGAGACATGAAGCGAAGCAAGAAACACTGTATGACAGAATCGAGAAAGAATTGAAAGACATCCAACAAGCTATCTAGTCGAGCCGCGCAGTGTCTACTACGCTGTCTTCAACAAAGAGTGTATAATTGGGGGATGAGCCCACCCAATTATGCATATTAGTAGATGCAACAGAGACTTGACTTCGTCGAGTCGAAGAAGAAAATGAGCAGGCCACAGAGGGCTTGAAGAAAGCAAAGGAGGAGGCCTTAGAGCAAGTTTGGGTTGCACAACAAGAGAAAGATGACCTTAGGGTGAAGTTCAAAGGGGACAAAGAGAAGATGCAGAAAGAAAAAGACCAAATTCTTGTAGAGAAATTGTGGTCAGAGAGGCAATAACTAGAGCGCTTCGCTCTTTGCTGGGGTTAGCACAGGAGGAACTAGATTCCAATGAGATGCAAGTGGGGAAGCTTGCTGAAGCCATTCAACAGCTTCAAGCAAGAGTATCATAGCTAGAAATCCAAGTAGTGTCGAGCACTTCACAAGAAGTACAAGATTAGAGGGAAGAAACCGCTAGGAGCGCAGTAGAAAGAATCAGGGCGTTGGCTTCAAAATGTAAGCAACTATGTGACCGAAGTGCGCAGACCTATGAGCACCTCACATAAGATCCAGAGCTGAGGAGATTGGAAGCAAAACTCTAGGAGGTGAAGCAACAGGTGTATATAGTGCAAGCACAGATGAAATTGCTTATTGCAGTGGAGAAGATGAAGAGGTCGCAGGAGCAACACACAGTTTAGCAGTAGTTTACTTCCATCCATAGCAGAGTTATGGAGGTAAAATAGAGACTCTAGCCGGTGTAGGATGAAGCCTGCACACTTTTTGAAGAGATCAATGGACAAGGCTCATAGTTGGAACAAGTGGTCGCAACAGTGGAACAACGCCTGGAAGGGCCTGTCACCAAGAAAGTAATTCAGTATTTGCCGAGTAGAAGGCTCTGGCGAAGCAGAAATTCAAGGAATATCAAGCTATGCTAGATTAGAGTGACTTGGTACGAGTCACATGTGAGTTTTGGGGGCCTATTGGCCCTCAACCAAGTTTTGAGGAAACATTGGTCGTGTTTGACCATTTTTAGGACTTCGACAGGCTTGTCGAAGACGAAGCACCCAGGCGAAGCGAAGATCGTGGGATCTCGCCCATTTTGCGGGATTTTTTGGCTTTTAGGGTTTATGTAATGGGTATGGGATGTCGGCCCATGGGTTTACCCATGTCTAGGCCCTTTTTGTAATGTGTAAATAAGTAGCTAGGCGATGTAAGTAAAGGTGGTAATTGGCTTAGTGCAAGTGGTAATTGGCTTAGTGCAAGTGGTAATTGGCTTAGTGAAAGAGGTCATTGGCTTAGTTCACAACTAGAGTATGTTAATACTTGAAGAGCTAAGTGCAAGTCATTGTAATAGGATTTGTGCACAGACTATGTAAGGCTTTGTGCCATGACCTGATTTTGAGGAAGGTGGATCTAGAGAGTTGTGCACAGATCATTTGTCTAGTGCGAAGTGAGCTTTATGGTTCTGTGCTTGTAAGAAGATTGAAGGGGACTAATAAAGAAGAATAAGAGTTTGTGGACGTAGCCCCACACTAGGGTGAACCGCGTATATCTTGTGTCGATGTGCTTTGTGCTATGTTGTTCATGTTATTTATGTATCTATTTTCTTAGTGCACTATTCTTGATGTATGATAGATATATCTATGAATGATTAGTGCTTTATGATGTGAATGAATGTTAGATCTGAGCTTATGCTATGTGCTAAGAGGTTGTAAGGGTTAGATGTTGTGTTGATTATGTATCTAGGGTTTAATCTGTGATGTGAATAAGAATCATAAATTAATTCATACTATTGGCTAAGTGCTCTGCTAAGTGTTGTAATCACATATCTGTGTCCCTGTTAGGTTGTAGACACTCAGTCCTGCAACCCCCCTACCTCTACCTCGGGTGAGACTTCATCTTCTTTGCAGGTGTTACTGAAAGGGATGATAGTTAGAGTTTTGTTGGTGCACTGTTGAAGCGTTGAACCCTGGGTCTGCCCTTGTGCCAACAAATTTCATATCTGAAATTTGCTTCCTAGTGATGTAACAATAAAACCATAACTGATATCACTGAACAACTTTATATTGAAATTATTGACTGCAAACATATGCAATGGAAACACAAATATTAGAGATGAATAATCAATATACAAGAGACACAATTTTGGTTATGTAATCTTGTTATCATCAGAAATCATGAGGGAAAAACCGACCTTCCCAACCAATACAATATCACCAAAATTTGAGGACAACCTTGTCCTCCAAAGTCACCAAAAATAAGAACAAACTTGTTCTCCAATAACCATACAAATCAGAAAACCAAACCTCAATAATATCCCTAGGAATCTCCTCTACAAATGAATCTATTGTAGACCACATGTACGGCCTACTGACATCGTTTGTTAGCATGTATGGATTTGTACATACCCATAAAATCAAATGCGCGATTCACCTTATTATAAACCCATGTATATATTTTGTTTTCAATACTAAAAACCACATATACACTATACATGATTCTTACTTATGTAACCCATGTATACACACTTCTTCCTCCTGCAAACCATGTGTTATATGAAAAAATCACTCCACACATGCGATCTTTTTCGCTTCTCTCTTCATGTCCAAATTGACCACCTTGTAGACTTTTCCTTTACCGAGATCACCAGTCCTCCTAGCACAAGTGCATATTCACTTATTCTAGATCCATCATGTATCCACACACTCTACATGATATAAATGTCAAAACAAACTCTCTAATTTATATACAACATTTAGGGGTGACCATAGAATCCCCTCCACAAGTCAACATCAAATTAAGCTTTCCTTGTGGTTGTGAAGCCCAAAACACAAGCCCAAAAATCCCATCACCAAACCCATGAAGCCCCCACTCAAATCCAAGGGGATTTTCACCAAAATGAAAGTGTTGTATCGTTCCCACAATGATTCCCACATGCCCAACACCTAGGGTCATGTGAGGATACCTTCTCGAAGCTAAAAATATCAACACTCCCTCTTAGCAAGGAAGGTATTCTCACCAAAATCCTCAAGTGGGAATGCCTCCCGATGCTACCAAAGCATCAAAATCCCCTCTTAGCAAGGGAGGAATTCCATTTTCCATCATCACCTGGAAGTATCTCTATCTCTTGTATTGGATCCTCTACCAGATCTCCTCTCTAATCCATCTGATTGGCTGGTCCCTCTATCACCAAAGAAAATCCTTTTCTCCAGTACTCCTGACTGGCTGCATCCTCGATCACTGAATAAAATCATGCTGTCTAACATGATCCCATCCTAGAAGACATCATGCTCCTAGAAGTCTCCTACCTCTAAATCTCTTGTCTAGCCATCTCAACCCACAACACCTACCTAACAGTCTTGGAAGATTCCTGTCTCCCATATGGACTTGAAGGTTCTCCCCCAATGAGTGACATACTCTCTCTCTGAGCCTCTCAAATCTCCTTGAAGTTGGAATCCCTCTGAAGTCAGACTTCCTTTGATTCTAGACAACCTTCAGAGCTACCTGCTCCCTATCCATTGTCGTTTACATAGTACTGGGAGGCTTCTCCTCCCTAGTAGATCTCAATGGATGACTCCTTGTGAACTCTGGATCCCTTTGAGATGGTACTACTAGTGGGGCCACCTTCCTCACCACTCATGGAGCTACCTGCTCCCTCTATACCTATGCTTCTAGTGAGGCCACCTGCCTCACCACTGGTGGAGATACCTGCTCCTCCTAATCTATCTCTCATATCCTGCTAGTCTCAACACGCGTAGGATGGCCCTCTCTAACTCCAAGAACCAATGCTAAGCTAGATCTTATGGGCAAAAAAAACACATGTCTAACTCAAAATAATATGCGATACCCCTTTTATCAATCTCTAAGATTGAGAGAACACTCCTCTCGAGTTCTGGAACCCATAACACATTTGACACCTGTTGATACTGAGAGGGGGGTGAATCAGTATCAAGTACAATTTAAAAACCTTTTTCAACTTATACTTAAACCATTCAATTATATCNAGAATGATACTATACCAGATCCTCATACTATATGCCCGACTCCCATTCCTGTCAATTTTCACATTCAACTCTATGTGACTAATTTTTAGATCTGAGAAATTGCTTCCTAGTGAGCCAATAGTAATGCCCTAGATGTTTTCACTGAAAAACTATACACTACAAATTATTGACTAAAAATGTATGCAGTGGAAACAAAAAAAACCAGAGATGAATCGTCACGCATATGAAACACAATTTCACTTCTGTAATTTTTTTATCATAAAAAATCCCGAGGGAAAAGCCAGTCCTCCCAACCAATACAATATCACCAAAATATGAGGAAAAGCTTTTCCTCCAAAGTCACCAAAACTAAGAAAAAACTTGTGCTCCAATAACCATACAAATAAGAAAACCAAACCTCAACAATATCTTGGAAATATTCTCTACTCACAAATCTATTGTAGACCACCTATACAACTTGCTGAGGTCACCTGTCGTTAGCTTGTACAAACTTTCCCCTACCCAGAAGAGCTTGTACGGATGTACATGACTGTTCCTACAACAACCCGCATACGTACATGATTCTTCCCATTGTAACCCGCATACATGCAAAAAATTGTATGGACACTTCGTGCGGATCACTCCACTTCATACAATATCTTCCTTTTGAGGTTGTCTCTCTATCCCACAAGTGAGGTGTGCCTTTCCTTGCCAAGAAAAAAAAAAGAGAGTCCTCAACCTTAGGCTAGATTTTCTCCTCTAGCAGAATTTCCCTTTGCTAAAATCACCAAGCCTCCTAGCATAAGTGCAGACTCACTTATGCTATATCCATTATGCACACTGATGATATAATGCCACAATGACATCTCTTCTTTATATAGGAGTCCAATGAGTGATTTAGGATTCCTTCATAAACTCAACAATTAATTAGAATATTTTATTCCTCTTTGTGGGTATGGCACCCCCACACAAACCCACAAATCCCATCAACTTTCCCATGAGGTCCTAGCCTAATTTCTAGGCCAATTTCACTGAAATGAAAGTAAAAAATTATTCCATTGAAAATTCCTACATGACTATCACCTTGTCCTCTAGTGAGAATACCTCCTAAAGCTACAAAAATCGACACTCCCTCTTAACAAGGGAGGTATCTCATCCTCCAACATATGGATGCACCACTATTTCTCATAGTAGATATTGCTTTGGATATACCACCTCATATGTTGTCTAATAGTCCAAACTGACTAGTCCCTCTATCACTGTGGAAAATGGGTCATCGAACATTGTCACAATAAGTTTTTCTTTCAATTATGTCTAAGTGGCCACATCCTCAATCATTGAGGTAAATCCTATTATGTAATCTTCCTCATTGGCTGCTCCCTCTATGACTAAAGCAAAATCTTCTAAAGAAAATGTATCCTCCATGGAGGTCTCACATGCCATAGAAGACTTCTGCCTTTGGATCTCCTTTCTGGCCTCCTCCACCCATGACACATGTCTGTCTATCCTAGAATATATCTCTCTCCCAAATGAAACCGAGGGGGAACTCTTTCTAGATGCCCATCTCTCTCTGTGATCCAATTGTCTCTCCCTGAGGTTAGGCTCACTATGAGACCACATGTTCCTTATGAAACCTAACTCCCTCTGATTCTGTACAATCTCTGGGGACATTTGATCCATGTCCACTATCCTTTGCACTATCCTGGGAAGAAACTCCTCCCTCTTGGATCCTAAGGGATGACTCCCTCTGAACTCTAGTTCCCTCTAAGTTTGTACCATTGGTGTGGTCACCTGCCTTACCATTCGTAGAGCCACCTATGCCTCCTCATCTGTCTCTATGCTCTTACTGGACACAACACTCATAGAATGGCCACTCAACCTATATATTTTTCCCTCTATAACTTCAAGAACTACTGCTGATATGAAGCTAGAACATTTGGGCACAAGAAATACCTGTCCATCTCGAAACAATATATGATATCCCTTCCTCTCAATCTACGAAAATGAGAGGACACTCCTCCTGAGTTATGACACCGATAACACATTTGAAACCCTCAATATCTCTCCTGACTCCAATCGAAACAATACTGTATCGGTTCCTCATACTAAATACTTGGCTCCCGTACCAAGCTCCACACATAATTATGAGCCAGTCTCTATGAGAGTGTAAAAACAATATCGTGCACCTATCATATAGAAATATGCTATCCTATCCACCAAACATTTCTCCCCATTGGAGACAGTCACTGAAAGGCCAGAGACCAACGTGATTTCCCTCTAGAATCTGTCTGAAACCTCATCAACCTCTGCTTCTCATGCCTGCTACCTTCTTCCTCTTCCTCTCTGGTGTTGAAAATGTGAAGCATAATGACCAAAGGCATGGGACTCATAACATCTGATATTACTATTATCCTTCTTCCATCATGGCTCTAGATATGCTTCTCTTTCGGGAGAAGCCCTTCTCCCTGAAAGAAATATTCTATCTAGAGCACCCCTTCTTCCCTTTCTAGTGTAGGCTGCAAAGGCCTGGTTCTCATCACTACTACTCTTCACCATACCATCCATATCATCCATGGATGCTGACCTAGTCTCCTCCTGGATACAATCTATTCATAATATGTCAAAGTTTGATAACTTGTCTCATGCACAGATCTCTTACACAAATGGTTCCCAGGATCTAGGAAGACCTCTCAAGGTTATATTCACCAACTCAACGTCCTACAATGTCTCACTAATGGCTATGATATGGTCTCATATATGAGAAATATTCATAAGGTAACTAACAACTGTGTCTTCACCGATCATCCTAACAATTTGAAGTCGATTCTTCAAGTGTAGCATCCTATCAGTAATCTTATTTTGGTATAGACCCACCAAATCATCATACATATCCTTGGTAGTTGATTTCTTGAAAATGCGAGGAATCAAGTGGTCCTTCACAGACTCTAGCAATAACTTCTTGTCCTTCTTTTCCCTCTTCTTGCGAAATTCCAAATCAACTGGATTAGTCAGGCTAGGAACCACATCCTCAACATACTACTTGAGGTCATTCTCCTGCAACAAAAGGAGAACCCTCACCTTCCAAGCCCAGAAGTTGGTTTCCCCTTGCAACCTATCCTCAAGATTTAATGTATTCACTATCTTGACCTTCCCGGGAAAGGAAAAAGAACAAGAACAAGAACAAGAACAAGAACAAGAACAAGAACAAGTACAACACTCTTCCAGTGTTGTAGCCAACAAAGTGTCTCAAGATGATCCCCTTCTCTTCAAAACCCAAGCTCTGATACCATGTCAATTTTCACATGCAAGTCTATGTGACTAATTTTCAGATCTGATATATTGCTTCCTAGTGAACCAACAGTAACGCCCTAGCTATTATCACTGAACAATTCTACACTAAAAATTATTGATTGAAAATATATACAGTAGAAGCACAAAATATCAGAGATGAATCATCACACATATGAAAAAAAATTTCAGTTTTGTAAAATATTTATAATAAACAATCCAGAGGGAAAGTTCTTCCCTCCCAGCCAATACAATGTCACCAAAATGTGAGGACAACCTTGTCCTCCAAAGTCATCAAAATCGAGAGAAACCTTGTTCTCCAATAACCATACAAATCAGAAAACCAAACCTCAACAATATCCTGGAAATATTCTCTTCCAGAAAATCTTCTACAGACCACCTGTACAACCTACTGAAGTCACCTGTCATCATCCTGTACAAACCTACCCCTACCAAGAAGATATTTTACGGATGTACATGATTGTTCCTAAAACAACCCGTGTACATACACGAGTATTCCCACTGTAACCCATGTACATGCTAAAAACTATATGGATACTTTGTATGACTCGCTCCACTTCATACACTATCTTCCTTTTGTTAAGGTTTAAGATATTATTAGAGTTCTTTTCATTTCACTAGATAGCAATAACATAAGATAGGATCACTGGGAAATACACAATCATAAGAGACACATCATTTATCCTGGGAAACCCTCATGGGGGAGAAAACCCAACAAAACTTCCATATTATAGATAGCCAATACAATGCCAAGAGATAACTCAAACAAATACGAAAATTCCTCTCCCAAGAATGCACCTCTCTCTTTCTCTCTCTCTCTCTCTCTCTCTCTCTCTCTCTCTCTCTCTTCTCCAACGACAGCTCTGAAACTTGATCCTTAATGAACAAGTGAGAGTGTGTCTAAATGAGGTGCTAGCCTCCTTATTTATACAACTCTGGCACGTGTGGAGGTGTCTTTTCATTGGNGTGATTTCCCTCTAGAATCTGTCTGAAACCTCATCAACCTCTGCTGCTCATGCCTGCTACCTTCTTCCTCTTCCTCTCTGGTGTTGAAAATGTGAAGCATAATGACCAAAGGCATGGGACTCATAACATCTGATATTACTATTATCCTTCTTCCATCTCGGCTCTAGATATGCTTCTCTTTCGGGAGAAGCCCTTCTCCCTGAAAGAAATATTCTATCTAGAGCACCCCTTCTTCCCTTTGTAGTGTAGGCTGCAAAGGCCTGGTTCTCATCACTACTACTCTTCACCATACCATCCATATCATCCATGGATGCTGACCTAGTCTCCTCCTGGATACAATCTATCCATAATATGTCAAAGCTTGATAACTTGTCTCATGCACAGATCTCTTACACAAATGGTTCCCAGGATCTAGGAAGACCTCTCAAGGTTATATTCACCAACTCAACGTCCTGCAATGTCTCACTAATGGCTATGATATGGTCTCATATATGAGAAATATTCATAAGGTAACTAACAACTGTGTCTTCACCGATCATCCTAACAATTTGAAGTCGATTCTTCAAGTGTAGCATCCTATCAGTAATCTTATTTTGGTATAGACCCACCAAATCATCATACATATCCTTGGTAGTTGATTTCTTGAAAATGCGAGGAATCAAGTGGTCCTTCACAGACTCTAGCAATAACTTCTTGTCCTTCTTTTCCCTCTTCTTGCGAAATTCCAAATCAACTGGATTAGTCAGGCTAGGAACCACATCCTCAACATACTACTTGAGGTCATTCTCCTGCAACAAAAGGAGAACCCTCACCTTCCAAGCCCAGAAGTTGGTTTCCCCTTGCAACCTATCCTCAAGATTTAATGTATTCACTATCTTGACCTTCCCGGGAAAGGAAAAAGAACAAGAACAAGAACAAGAACAAGAACAAGAACAAGAACAAGTACAACACTCTTCCAGTGTTGTAGCCAACAAAGTGTCTCAAGATGATCCCCTTCTCTTCAAAACCCAAGCTCTGATACCATGTCAATTTTCACATGCAAGTCTATGTGACTAATTTTCAGATCTGATATATTGCTTCCTAGTGAACCAACAGTAACGCCCTAGCTATTATCACTGAACAATTCTACACTAAAAATTATTGATTGAAAATATATACAGTAGAAGCACAAAATATCAGAGATGAATCATCACACATATGAAAAAAAATTTCAGTTTTGTAAAATATTTATAATAAACAATCCAGAGGGAAAGTTCTTCCCTCCCAGCCAATACAATGTCACCAAAATGTGAGGACAACCTTGTCCTCCAAAGTCATCAAAATCGAGAGAAACCTTGTTCTCCAATAACCATACAAATCAGAAAACCAAACCTCAACAATATCCTGGAAATATTCTCTTCCAGAAAATCTTCTACAGACCACCTGTACAACCTACTGAAGTCACCTGTCATCATCCTGTACAAACCTACCCCTACCAAGAAGATATTTTACGGATGTACATGATTGTTCCTAAAACAACCCGTGTACATACACGAGTATTCCCACTGTAACCCATGTACATGCTAAAAACTATATGGATACTTTGTATGACTCGCTCCACTTCATACACTATCTTCCTTTTGTTAAGGTTTAAGATATTATTAGAGTTCTTTTCATTTCACTAGATAGCAATAACATAAGATAGGATCACTGGGAAATACACAATCATAAGAGACACATCATTTATCCTGGGAAACCCTCATGGGGGAGAAAACCCAACAAAACTTCCATATTATAGATAGCCAATACAATGCCAAGAGATAACTCAAACAAATACGAAAATTCCTCTCCCAAGAATGCACCTCTCTCTTTCTCTCTCTCTCTCTCTCTCTCTCTCTCTCTCTCTCTCTCTTCTCCAACGACAGCTCTGAAACTTGATCCTTAATGAACAAGTGAGAGTGTGTCTAAATGAGGTGCTAGCCTCCTTATTTATACAACTCTGGCACGTGTGGAGGTGTCTTTTCATTGGCAGGGATGACTTCTCAATCTGGGTGGTTATAACCGCCTTTAATGTATTCTGGGGCCTCTTTAATATATTCTGGGGATGACTTCTTATTCTGCCTATTACAATTATGTTTTGACCAATCCATAAAAGGGGATTTGGTCTTTTACAATAGCCGACATGATCAATACGCAATAGGGGATTGATCTAATGAACAATACAATAATAATAATTAGAATACACTTTGCAGTTACATTATTTCAACACTCCCCCTTAACAAGAAGGGTATTCTATAACCACATCAGGAGAGAGAGAGGAAAACATCATCAAAAACATTAGGTGGGTGAGAGGACATCATCATCAATATCATCTTGGAACACTAACTGGCATATCTATAAATCATCAAAAGTTTTTCTCATCATCAACACAACACAGAGGCTGGAGCATCATCAACACATCATGGAGCTGGAGTAGCATCATCATCCTCATCGGTATGAGTCTAAGGTAACATCATCATCATATTCAACAAGGACTCAGGAGCTGAAGTGTCATCATCATCATCATCATCTTCAGAAAGAGGCTGAAGTGGCATCATCATCATCATCTTTAGCAAGAGGTTGAAGTGGCATCATCATCATCATCTTCAGCAAGAGGCTGAAGTGGCATCATCATCATCATCTTCAACAAGAGGCTGAAATGGAATCATCATCATCAACTGCATCAACATGGATTAGTATAACACTAATACATCCTCATCATCAATAACAACACAAGGCTGATACAACATCAAAAGAAACAATATCACAACACAAAGGATGACAACACATCATATGTAATGCCCATATACTTCTAAACATCATTAAGATTCATAAATGATTTATTTGGTAAACTGAAACAATATCTTCTTAGCATAATAGTGATTCTCATAACAACAACTTGAATAACTTAGATTTATCAATAAATACTGATTTCATGACAGAAAGAAATAAATACATAACTTAACAAAGTACTTGGTTCTGATGCTAATTGTTGTTGCTTTCCTACTGCCTGCTGCTACACAGATCAACCCTGCCACAAACAAGAAAATAACTGCCCAAAACTACTATCCTCCCTGCCATCTAGGAAAACTACCTAGCTCCAGGATATCTACGGATATCCTGGCCCTCCGTGCCCAAAATCTCCAGCAACTCGGTGCCTCCCTTGATCAAAAGCCACAGTCCAGAACACTCTGTTCCTTGCTCCCAACAAGCCAAAAGTCCACAGAGAATACAACAGGCTCACAACCAATACCACAGTGCACACCAAATACCACAGTGCATAGAAATTCTGCTCACGGCACAATGCAATGGCTCTCGACCATTACAACTGGCTCAACAATACAATCTGCAACATCCATCCCCACCGAATGGTGCACACATCCCCCTCTTCCCATCCCTTCTTCATCCCTACTAACTCACACAATTACTCCACAACCTCCCCCCATCCTCTGTCCTGCGTCCCCCTTTAATATTTTATTGTCTCGGGATTTCTGGGCTATCCCGCTCTGCATATGCCACCCCCTGGGCATACACAACTCTTATTATATCTTTTCTTTTTGATCTCTTAAATTTATGTCAGAGCTCATTAAATGTGATCTTCAGTCAGATTATTATTACTTAGTTAATCCTCAATTATTGTTTAATTAACTCTTACTTAATAATCTTAATCATTTATCAATTTAGGGTCGTTACATACACCCACCCTTCAAGAAACTTCATCCCGAAGTTAAGGTGTCGGATGGTACAGGGGAGAAGAGCATGGTTCATACGTTCACAGCAAGTAACTAACAATATCGGTAAGTAAATCAAGAAGTCCATACATACTAATGTATATGTACAAGGAATGCATGTGTAGCTAGTACATGCAAACCTCGTGCATGTACTAATAATCAAACTGTCATTCTTTAATAATTTACGTATGAATTCAATCCAGTCAACAAGGCTAGTCTTTTATAAAAGACAACAATCATTTATCTGTGTGAGAAATCTTTTATTACAATTGTCCAGTTCAGTAATTTATTTTAAACAACTGTGGTT
>JZKD02S1719127.1:65848-77026 GCA_000966675.3 Picea glauca
TTGGTAAACTGAAACAATATCTTCTTAGAATAATAGTGATTCTCATAACAACAACTTGAATAACTTAGATTTATCAATAAATACTGATTTCATGACAGAAAGAAATAAATACATAGCTTAACAAAGTACCTGGTTCTGATGCTAATTGTTGTTGCTTTCCTGTTGCCTGCTGCTACACAGATCAACCCTGCCACAAACAAGCAAATAACTGCCCAAAACTACTGTCCTCCCTGCCAACTAGGAAAACTACTTAGCTCCAGGATATCTATGGATATCCTGGCCCTCCGTGCCCAAAACCTCCAGCAACTCGATGCCTCCCCTGATCAAAAGCCACAGTCCAGAACACTCTGTTCCTTGCTTCCAGCAAGCCAACAATCCATAGAGAATACAACAGGCTCACAGCCAATACCACAGTGCATAGAAATTCTGCTCACGGCACAATGCAATGGCTCTCGGCCATTACAACTGGCTCAACAATACAGTCCGTAACATCCATCCCCGCCGAATGGTGCGCACATCCCCCTCTTCCCGTCCCTTCTTCCTCCCTGCTAACTCACACAATTACTCCACAACCTCCCCTCATCCTCCGTCCTGCGTCCCCCTTTAATATTTTATCGTCTCGGGATTTTTGGGCTATCCCGCTCTGCATACGCCACCTCCTGGGCATACGCAACTCTTATTATATCTTTTCTTTTTGATCTCTTAAATTTATGTCATAGGTCATTAAATGTGATCTTCAGTCAGATTATTATTACTTAGTTAATCCTCAATTATTGTTTAATTAACTCTTACTTAATAATCTTAATCATTTATCAATTTAGGGTCGTTACATCATCGCAACATGAGGCTGGAAACACATCACAACAATTAAGTTGGCACATAATCACAACAATTAAGCTAGCACATCATCACAACAATTAAGCTGACACACCACACAACAATTAAGTTGGAAAACACCACAACAATTATGCTAGAATCACAACTCAACAATTAAGATGGAATCACAATACTAGAATGGATTTACGTCAAAACCATTAAGCTGGAAGCACAGTACTAGGCTGGATTTACGTCACAAAAATTAATATGGAAGCACGGTATTAGACTGGCTTTACGTCATGACAATTAATATGGAAGCATAATACTCGGCTCTCTTTTTGTCACAAAAATTAAGCTGGAAGCACGGTACTAGACTCGCTTTACATCACAACAATTAATATGGAAGCACAATACTCGGCTTGATTTTCATCACAACAGTTATGATGGAAGCACGGTACTAGACTGGATTTACATCACAACAATTAAGCTAGAAGCACAGTGCTAGGCATATCTCAACACAACAACTAGACTGGCTTCACGTCACAACAATTAAGCTGGAAGCGCAATACTAGATATATTTCAACACAACACTGCTCCCCCTTTCGAGGGAGGTCCTTTCAGACTATACCAAGCTTATCTTGAAAGTGCTCAAACTTTACATGAGATGAGAATAAGTCATCCACATACAACAACAATATTACTGGCTCATCGTTCATAACCTTGAAGTAGAGGTTAGAATTTGCTTTACTCTTGGTAAATCCCAAGCTCGTTAGAAATCTTTCTATCCTGCCATACCAAGCTCTAGGAGCTTGCTTCAATCCATGCAGAGCCTTCTTCAACTTGCATACATGAGTCTTCCTGTCTTCAACTTCAAATCCTTGAGGTTTCTCTATATGCACTTCTTCTTCGATGACACCATTTAGGAAAGATGTCTTTACATCCATCTGGTGTAACTTCCACTTCATCTTAGCTACAAGGGCTATGATGGTTCTGATAGAAGTGTATCTGGCTATAGGAGCAAATGTATCTTCATAGTCAATGCCTTCCTTTTGAGAAAATCCATGAGATACAAATCTTGCTTTATACTTCTCAATACTTCCATCAGCAACAAGATTTATTTTGAAGAGCCATTTGGAAGATACCACATCCTTGCTCTTCAGTCTGGGAACTATTTCCCATACATCATTCTTTATTATGGATTGGTATTCTTCTATCATGGCATTTGCCCATTCTTTCTTCTGAATGTATTCTTCAAAGAAGGTAGGATTCTTTTCTAGGAGATCACACATCAAATCCATATAACTGGAGAATGGCTTAGGTCTCTTCACCTATCTCATGGTTCCTTTGGGAACACCATACTTCTCTCCATCTTGAACAAACTCCCTAGCCCAAGCAGGCTTTCTCTTATGGGAGATCGTCATCTGAGGAGGTTCTTGAAATTCTACTATGTCATGATCTTCTAGAATTTCCTCATTAGGGGAAGTTATGACTTCCCTTACTGGTTCTGCAACTCTGGGAACCTCCCTCACTGATTCTATAGTTTTGGGAGCTACAAGTTCCTCTTCATATACTTCTTCAAGCTGACATCTTCTTTATTTCTTGAGCACTGCATCTTCATCAAAGGTCACATCCCTGCTGATCTGTTACATGATATACTTGGTGTTGCATACAAAGTCTAAATATGAAAGAGTGAGTTAGGATTCAAACGAGGTCTTCTTCCCATTCTAATGTTTAGTCATCCTTGGATCCTTCTGCTCCTTTCAGTCAATCTTCATATGAGATATTTTGATTCTCAAGAGATAGCTTCTTCTTCATCTTCTTTGGTACATGAGTGTATATGTTCATGTACATAGTCTGCGTCATGTCTCATTTAATACGTTGATTTATGCAACCTTCACTATAGCTTCCTTAGGGTTATCACCTGTGACCTGGAACAAGGTCACCAAAACAACAAGCAATAATAATATCCTTTTGATAATCATAGATAAAGCAATAACACGAATAATCATCACAATAGCTCTTGAAGCAATGATCAAAAGTAAGAGATACACTATGAAATAAGGTCAACACTCTTATAGTGTTGTGATCAAACATTCCTCCATGGAAACCTGGAACTAACACATGAGGTTTCTCCTAGAGGAGGTGTTAGTTGTATCATGCAAATGATTACAATAAGTATTTACCTCTATATTCTCACATGCTACCAAGTATAATACTTTACAAAGACTGATATCTCAACTATAGTAGTTACTTATAAAGGGGTAGTCGTCAATTTGTCATGTGTACCTTTGAATCTTATCAACTTGATTAATCAAACCTGGAGCCTTGTCCTCAAGAATGAGTGTGCTTTCTTTTCTTCCAAGTCTCCTTCACTCAAGATGACGAGTGCTTTCTTCAACCTGTCTTATGTACTAAGACAATACACTATCTCTAATGGAAGGTTGGGTTATAGGATAAGCTCTATAATCTCAATTTTTAATCCATCTAATATATTGACCCAGATTTTGATCAAAGGTTAGAATGATGGTCATAACTACAACATGCAACACTAATCAAAATAATGTCATAACAAATAGATGCATATCAGAATAATCACACCTGGGTTGCATCATTTCTCTGAATGTGTTGGATTTTGAGATCCTTCTGGATCTATGGCAAGAGATCCCTTCTCCTACAAATACCCTTTAAAGCTTAACTGTTTAAACACATGTGAGTACATACCTCTGACGACATTTGCAGGTAGAGGCACCATTTGGTAGCATCAGTAATGATCACCAACTCTTCAAGGGTGACTACAACTGGTACTACGGCTGCAACTACAACTGACACTGCAACTGCAATTCCAACTGCAATTGATACTGTAACTGGTTCTGAGACTGCAACTGCAATTCCAACTGCAATTGATACTGTAACTGGTTCTGAGACTGCAACTGTAACTTAGGGTTTTATGAGGAAATCCTAATTTTGAAAACTTCAAATTTTGAAATTTTGATCCAGGGGATAGATGTGCTGATCTGAGGCGAGTAAGCTAGTGTAGTCATATTTTTGAAAATCCAACTTTTACCCCCTCAAACTTGATTAGCGGATTTCTGGATTGGTGCTTCTGGTTTTCTGGTACTTCTGGTTCTCTGGTTTTCTAGTACTTTGTGAAAACTAGGGTTTCACTTTGTGAAAGATACTCTCTTCAGCTTAGCTTTGATACCATGTTAAGGTTTAAGATATTATTATAGTTCTTTTCATTTCACTAGATGACAATAGCATAATATAGGATCACTGAGAAATACACAATCACAAGAGACACATCATTTATCTTGGGAAACCCTCATGGGGGATAAAACCCAACAAAACTTCTTTATTAAAATAGCCAATACAATGCCAAGAGATAACTCAAACAAATACATAAAGTCCTCTCCCAAGAATGTGCCTCTCTCTCTCTCTCTCTCTCTCTCTCTCTCTCTCTCTCCAACTGCAGATCCGAAACTTGCTCCTCAATGAACAAGTGAGTGTGTGTCTAAAAGAGGCGCTAACCTCCTTATTTATACAACTCTGGCACGTGTGGAGGTGTCTTTTCACTGGTAGGGATGAATTCTCAATTTGGGTGGTTATAACCACCTTTAATGTATTTTGGGGCCTCTTTAATATATTTTGGGGCCGACTTCTTATTCTGCCTATTAAAATTATGTTTTGACCAATCCGCAAAAGGGGATTTGGTCTTTTACAATATCCCACATGATCAATCCACAATAGGGGATTGATCTAATGAATAATACAACAATAATAATTAGAATACACTTTGCAGTTACATTATTTCAACACCTTTTGAGGCTGTATCTCTCTCCCACTTGTGAGGTGTGCCTTTCCTTTCTAAGAAAAAAAAATAGAGAGTCCTCAACCTTAGGCCATATTTTCTCCCCTAGCAAAATTTCCCTTTTCTGAAATCAGTAAGCCTCCTAACACAAGTTCATAGTCACTTATGCTATCTCCATTATGCACACTAATGATCTAATGTCACAATGACATCTCTCCTTTATGTAGGAGTCCAATGAGTGCGTTTAGGAGCCCTTTTTAAAATCAACAATTAATTAGAATATTTTATTCCTCTTTGTGTGTGTGGCAGCCCTGCAAAAACCCACAAATCCCATCAAATTTCCCATGAGGTCCTAGCCTCATTTATAGGCCAATTTCACTAAAATTAAAGACAAAATTGGTGCTAACGGAAATTACCACATGCCAGACACCTTGGCCTCCAGTGAGAATACTTCCCGAAGCTAAAAAAATCAACAAGATCCACACATAAGTCTGAGATAGTCTCTATGAAGGTGTCTATCACCTGTCATACGGAAATATGCTTCGTTATCCACCAACTAAGTTCCCATTCTAGAGACTATACCTGATAGGGTAGAGACCAACAAGATCTTCTGCTGGAACTTGCCTACAACCTCATCAACCTCTACTATGGATGCCTGCTTCCTTCTTCCCATTCCCCTCTAGTGTGGACACCTTGAAGCAAACTGGCCATAGTAATGACACTCAAACCATCTGTATCCTACCTGGACACCAACCGAGTCTCCTCTTGGATACAATCAATCCATATCCTCTCAAACTTGAAACATCTCTTATGCACCAATCCCCTTACAAAAGGTGCCCAAAACTTGNATGTGATCTTCAGTCAGATTATTATTACTTAGTTAATCCTCAATTATTGTTTAATTAACTCTTACTTAATAATCTTAATCATTTATCAATTTAGGGTCGTTACATCATCGCAACACGAGGCTGGAAACAAATCACAACAATTAAGTTGGCACATCATCACAACAATTAAGCTAGCACATCATCACAACAATTAAGCTGGCACACCACACAACAATTAAGCTGGAAAACACCACAACAATTAAGCTAGAATCACAACTCAACAATTAAGATGGAATCACAATACTAGAATGGATTTACGTCAAAACCATTAAGCTGGAAGCACAGTACTAGGCTAGATTTACGTCACAAAAATTAATATGGAAGCACGGTATTAGACTGGCTTTACGTCATGACAATTAATATGGAAGCATAATACTTGGCTTTCTTTTTGTCACAAAAATTAAGCTGGAAGCACGGTACTAGACTGGCTTTACATCACAACAATTAATATGGAAGCACAATACTCGGCTTGATTTTCATCACAACAGTTATGATGGAAGCACGGTACTAGACTGGCTTTACATCACAACAATTAAGCTAGAAGCACAGTGCTAGGCATATCTCAACACAATAACTAGATTGGCTTTACGTCACAACAATTAAGCTGGAAGCGCAATACTAGATATATTTCAACACAACACTGCTCCCCCTTTCGAGGGAGGTCCTTTCAAACTATACCAAGCTTATCTTGAAAGTGCTCAAACTTTACATGAGATGAGAATAAGTCATCCACATACAACAACAATATTACCGGCTCATCGTTCATAACCTTGAAGTAGAGGTTAGAATTTGCTTTACTCTTGGTAAAGCCCAAGCTCGTCATAAATCTTTCTATCATGCCATACCAAGCTCTAGGATCTTGCTTCAATCCATACAGATCTTTCTTCAACTTGCATACATGAGTCTTCCTGTCTTCAACTTCAAATCCTTGAGGTTGCTCTATATGCACTTCTTCTTCGATGACACCATTTAGGAAAGATGTCTTTACATCCATCTGGTGTAACTTCCACTTCATCTTAGCTACAAGGGCTATGATGGTTCTGATCAAAGTGTATCTGGATATAGGAGCAAATGTATCTTCATAGTCAATGCCTTCCTTTTGAGAAAATCCATGAGATACAAATCTTGCTTTATACTTCTCAATACTTCCATCAGCAACAAGATTTATTTTGAAGAGCCATTTGGAAGATACCACATCCTTGCTCTTCAATCTGGGAACTATTTCCCATACATCATTCTTTATTATGGATTGGTATTCTTCTATCATGGCATTTGCCCATTCTTTCTTCTGAATGGATTCTTCAAAGAAGGTAGGATTATTTTCTAGGAGATCACACATAAAATCCATATAACTGGAGAATGGCTTAGGTCTCTTCACCTATCTCATGGTTCCTTTGGGAACACCATACTTCTCTCCATCTTGAACAAACTCCCTAGCCCAAGCAGGGTTTCTCTTATGGGATATCGTCATCTGAGGAGGTTCTTGAAATTCTACTATGTCATGATCTTCTAGAATTTCCTCATCAGGGGAAGTTATGACTTCCATTACTGGTTCTGCAACTCTGGGAACCTCCCTCACTGATTCTATAGTTTTGGGAGCTACAAGTTCCTCTTCATATACTTCTTCAAGATGACATCTTATTTATTTCTTGAGCACTGCATCTTCATCAAAGGTCACATCCCTGCTGATCTCTTACATGATATACTTGGTGTTGCATATGAAGTCTAAATATGAAAGATTGAGTTAGGATTCAAACGAGGTCTGCTTCCCATTCTAATGTTCAGTCATCCTTGGAGCCTTCTACTCCTTTCAGTCAATCTTCATATGAGATATTTTGATTCTCAAGAGATAGCTTCTTCTTCATCTTCTTTGGTACATGAGTGTATATGTTCATGTACATAGTCTACGTCGTGTCTCATTTAATACGTTGATTTATGCAACCTTCACTATAGCTTCCTCAAGGTTATCACCTGTGACCTGGAACAAGGTCACCAAAACAACAAGCAAGAATAATATCCTTTTGATAATCATAGATAAAGCAATAACATGAATAATCATCACAATAGATCTTGAAGCAACGATCAAAAGTAAGAGATACACTATGAAATAAGGTCAACACTCTTATAGTGTTGTGATCGAACATTCCTCCATGGAAACCTGGAACTAACACATGAGGTTTCTCCTAGAGGAGGTGTTAGTTGTATCATGCAAATGATTACAATAAGTATTTACCTCTATATTCTCACATGCTACCAAGTATAATACTTTACAAAGACTGATATCTCAACTATAGTAGTTACTTATAAAGGGGTAGTCGTCAATTTGTCATGTGTACCTTTGAATCTTATCAACTTGATTAATCAAACCTGGAGCCTTGTCCTCAAGAATGAGTGTGCTTTCTTTTCTTCCAAGTCTCCTTCACTCAAGATGANCTGAGGAGGTTCTTGAAATTCTACTATGTCATGATCTTCTAGAATTTCCTCATTAGGGGAAGTTATGACTTCCCTTACTGGTTCTGCAACTCTGGGAACCTCCCTCACTGATTCTATAGTTTTGGGAGCTACAAGTTCCTCTTCATATACTTCTTCAAGCTGACATCTTCTTTATTTCTTGAGCACTGCATCTTCATCAAAGGTCACATCCCTGCTGATCTGTTACATGATATACTTGGTGTTGCATACAAAGTCTAAATATGAAAGAGTGAGTTAGGATTCAAACGAGGTCTTCTTCCCATTCTAATGTTTAGTCATCCTTGGATCCTTCTGCTCCTTTCAGTCAATCTTCATATGAGATATTTTGATTCTCAAGAGATAGCTTCTTCTTCATCTTCTTTGGTACATGAGTGTATATGTTCATGTACATAGTCTGCGTCATGTCTCATTTAATACGTTGATTTATGCAACCTTCACTATAGCTTCCTTAGGGTTATCACCTGTGACCTGGAACAAGGTCACCAAAACAACAAGCAATAATAATATCCTTTTGATAATCATAGATAAAGCAATAACACGAATAATCATCACAATAGCTCTTGAAGCAATGATCAAAAGTAAGAGATACACTATGAAATAAGGTCAACACTCTTATAGTGTTGTGATCAAACATTCCTCCATGGAAACCTGGAACTAACACATGAGGTTTCTCCTAGAGGAGGTGTTAGTTGTATCATGCAAATGATTACAATAAGTATTTACCTCTATATTCTCACATGCTACCAAGTATAATACTTTACAAAGACTGATATCTCAACTATAGTAGTTACTTATAAAGGGGTAGTCGTCAATTTGTCATGTGTACCTTTGAATCTTATCAACTTGATTAATCAAACCTGGAGCCTTGTCCTCAAGAATGAGTGTGCTTTCTTTTCTTCCAAGTCTCCTTCACTCAAGATGATGAGTGCTTTCTTCAACCTGTCTTATGTACTAAGACAATACACTATCTCTAATGGAAGGTTGGGTTATAGGATAAGCTCTATAATCTCAATTTTTAATCCATCTAATATATTGACCCAGATTTTGATCAAAGGTTAGAATGATGGTCATAACTACAACATGCAACACTAATCAAAATAATGTCATAACAAATAGATGCATATCAGAATAATCACACCTGGGTTGCATCATTTCTCTGAATGTGTTGGATTTTGAGATCCTTCTGGATCTATGGCAAGAGATCCCTTCTCCTACAAATACCCTTTAAAGCTTAACTGTTTAAACACATGTGAGTACATACCTCTGACGACATTTGCAGGTAGAGGCACCATTTGGTAGCATCAGTAATGATCACCAACTCTTCAAGGGTGACTACAACTGGTACTACGGCTGCAACTACAACTGACACTGCAACTGCAATTCCAACTGCAATTGATACTGTAACTGGTTCTGAGACTGCAACTGCAATTCCAACTGCAATTGATACTGTAACTGGTTCTGAGACTGCAACTGTAACTTAGGGTTTTATGAGGAAATCCTAATTTTGAAAACTTCAAATTTTGAAATTTTGATCCAGGGGATAGATGTGCTGATCTGAGGCGAGTAAGCTAGTGTAGTCATATTTTTGAAAATCCAACTTTTACCCCCTCAAACTTGATTAGCGGATTTCTGGATTGGTGCTTCTGGTTTTCTGGTACTTCTGGTTCTCTGGTTTTCTAGTACTTTGTGAAAACTAGGGTTTCACTTTGTGAAAGATACTCTCTTCAGCTTAGCTTTGATACCATGTTAAGGTTTAAGATATTATTATAGTTCTTTTCATTTCACTAGATGACAATAGCATAATATAGGATCACTGAGAAATACACAATCACAAGAGACACATCATTTATCTTGGGAAACCCTCATGGGGGATAAAACCCAACAAAACTTCTTTATTAAAATAGCCAATACAATGCCAAGAGATAACTCAAACAAATACATAAAGTCCTCTCCCAAGAATGTGCCTCTCTCTCTCTCTCTCTCTCTCTCTCTCTCTCTCTCTCCAACTGCAGATCCGAAACTTGCTCCTCAATGAACAAGTGAGTGTGTGTCTAAAAGAGGCGCTAACCTCCTTATTTATACAACTCTGGCACGTGTGGAGGTGTCTTTTCACTGGTAGGGATGAATTCTCAATTTGGGTGGTTATAACCACCTTTAATGTATTTTGGGGCCTCTTTAATATATTTTGGGGCCGACTTCTTATTCTGCCTATTAAAATTATGTTTTGACCAATCCGCAAAAGGGGATTTGGTCTTTTACAATATCCCACATGATCAATCCACAATAGGGGATTGATCTAATGAATAATACAACAATAATAATTAGAATACACTTTGCAGTTACATTATTTCAACACCTTTTGAGGCTGTATCTCTCTCCCACTTGTGAGGTGTGCCTTTCCTTTCTAAGAAAAAAAAATAGAGAGTCCTCAACCTTAGGCCATATTTTCTCCCCTAGCAAAATTTCCCTTTTCTGAAATCAGTAAGCCTCCTAACACAAGTTCATAGTCACTTATGCTATCTCCATTATGCACACTAATGATCTAATGTCACAATGACATCTCTCCTTTATGTAGGAGTCCAATGAGTGCGTTTAGGAGCCCTTTTTAAAATCAACAATTAATTAGAATATTTTATTCCTCTTTGTGTGTGTGGCAGCCCTGCAAAAACCCACAAATCCCATCAAATTTCCCATGAGGTCCTAGCCTCATTTATAGGCCAATTTCACTAAAATTAAAGACAAAATTGGTGCTAACGGAAATTACCACATGCCAGACACCTTGGCCTCCAGTGAGAATACTTCCCGAAGCTAAAAAAATCAACAAGATCCACACATAAGTCTGAGATAGTCTCTATGAAGGTGTCTATCACCTGTCATACGGAAATATGCTTCGTTATCCACCAACTAAGTTCCCATTCTAGAGACTATACCTGATAGGGTAGAGACCAACAAGATCTTCTGCTGGAACTTGCCTACAACCTCATCAACCTCTACTATGGATGCCTGCTTCCTTCTTCCCATTCCCCTCTAGTGTGGACACCTTGAAGCAAACTGGCCATAGTAATGACACTCAAACCATCTGTATCCTACCTGGACACCAACCGAGTCTCCTCTTGGATACAATCAATCCATATCCTCTCAAACTTGAAACATCTCTTATGCACCAATCCCCTTACAAAAGGTGCCCAAAACTTG
>JZKD02S1719127.1:96118-123416 GCA_000966675.3 Picea glauca
TGTAGTTCATCTTTTGTTACTGTCTTGTTTTGTAAATCATTTATGTCCCTACGCATTTCTTCACCTTCATCAAGAGTCCAAGTAGGACTGTTTGAAGGCTTATTTGGTGTAGAAGTTCCCCTTTTTGGTGGCATGTTGGCCAAGTATCACTTTAAACCTTGATTTTGAGGTGGTTCTTCTAGACAATCTTCCTTTTATTGTATATCCAAAATTTTGACCCTTCTGGGTATGATTTTTTCTTTTTTGTAGTTCTCTGATATTTCTTCTCTGCAATGCCACAAGTCTGATCAAAATTGGATGTGCCAAGTGGAATTTATGGTAACTTCCCACAACTTGCTGATTTTTGTCCTTTCCAGGAGATCTCACTTGTATAGCGTTCCCCGCACAAAATAATCGATATAAAATTTTGAAATTAGTACCAGAAATACTAAGGACTATCCACTATCCAATGCAACTAGTCTCACTCAATTTGTATACTCTAGGAATAAGTTATGATTGTTTTACCTGAAACACCTGCTTGAGACTAGTCAATAGGACTAGACAGATACCCTATCTTCGACATGGTGTATCTACAAATGTAAGATGACCTAGAAGATGAAATTTTAACCAAAAAAAATTTACTAATTTCTGTGAATATCCTCCAGATTTCAGGGTCTGAAACGTTACATAAATTTTTTTATAGCAAAAATTCCACCATGACTCAATTCAATATGATTCCAGAACCCTATCTTACACAAACTGTATCTCCGAAAGTATAAGGCCTCAGGAGATGAAATTTTAAACCAATGTAACTTGATCCATTTATTAAATATCCTCCAAGCCATTCCTTCTGAAATGTTGTAGAACAAATTTATAGTGAAAATTCCAAGGTGTCTCAGATGTAGCAACAAAACCCCAAGACCTTGAGCTTTGATACCATATGTTAAGAACCAAATATCAATATAGCATAGAAAAACCTTAGAATAAGTACTCAACTCCTTGAAAAAGAGAGAATTTCAGGTAATAATCCTCTTTGAGGGGGCAACCTCCTGATACCCCACATAAATGTCCAAATACAAGATGATTCCAAATGAAAATGTCTCCTTGGTATATATAGGAGACTTGGAGGTACAATTACAACTAATGGACTAAAGCCGACATAAATAAAATAACATTACTAATGTAATATGCCCCAATTAAGGGGTAATGAGCCACTATTTAGGGATTAATAGAATCCCCTCCACAAGTCAACATCAAATAAGGATTTCCTTGTGGTTGTGAAGCCCCAACACAAGTCCACAAATCACATCACCAAACCCATGAATCCCCCACTCAAATCCATGGGGTTTTCACCAAACCGAAAGTGTGATGTGGTTCCCACATTCCCAACACCCAGGGTAATGTGAGAATACTTACCTGAATCTACAAAAATCAACACTACATAGGTGCATCCAAACAAAAATGGAGATTTTAGACATCTCATCACTAGGAGCCGCTTATTGTTATGCTATCAAAATAAAGTGGAAATTTAAGTAGTGGAATAAAAGGGAGTTCAGGTTTGCAAATCCAAAACAACAAAAGTATGGTAAAGGCGACCCTAACTCACAGAACATCCAACCTCAAGAAAACGAGTGCAAGCCATAGGAAAATAAGGGTAACGAGAAGATGAAGAAGGGAATTAGAAAGTGGTGTGAGTGTCACAAAATCCCCTGGAAAAACATTGATGAATGTTGCTCAAAACAATCATTGGTGGTCAAGATAAAAGAAGAAGAGAAGAACCCTGACTCAAAATTGGATTCAGAACCTAATTAAAGGAAATAGAGCATCAATGCAGAACCCACTTCTACCATCACTACCAAACAATCCAACCAGAAGAAATAGAGGAGAATGAGGAAGGGGAGTGCCTATTCCATTCAATGATGTGGGTGAAGGGGACCCCATTTCATTTCATTGTTGATAGAAAAAGAATAAATAACCTAATCTCAGCAAAGGTCATCAAGTGGTTGAAGCTGTCGACAACAACACACTTGCAACCATATAACATCAGGTGGCTCCACCATGAATGATATCTCTACGTCAACCAACAATGTCTCCTTTCTTATGATATGAATCCCTTCAGGGATGAGGTATTGTGCGATGTTACCCCACTTGAAGTTTGTGATGTCTTTTAGGACAAACATATATGTGGAAACTTCATGCTGTTTATGAGTCTTAACCCCATAGTGTCATTGTTACTATGGGGGGTCAACTCTATAGGGTACCAGAGGTAGTTCTAATTACTTCCATTTCATTGATCTCGAAAAAACAGTGCCGCAAAGTAATATTTCATACCACAAAGTTTAGCCTCTTCATGTAATGTCCCTAATATGGACCCTTTGTACTTGTACATATAGGCATGTGAGCCATTGATACCAATTTTAAATGTAAATGTACATATAGGATGGTAAGCATTGACACCTAGTTTTGGTGTTGTGCATACTTGGGTAAGTGCGTGGAGAATTGTTATCAAAGACAAGTGTTGATGATTAAAAACATCAACAAAGTTTCACCTGTAAAGTGTTTCTAAAGCCTATTATTATAAAAGATAAATAATACTAGTAGGTGGGACCCCCTTGAACTATTGAAGATCAAATCTGTTCATTTTTTATGTTGTGATGATTTGCGACACAACTGACATGGTTGATGAGATCTTGTTGTTATTGGCTATGATTTGAGCTTGTGAAGTGTTGGTTCCTTATGTTACTACAACCTATGCTATTCATTGATATCATTGATATCATTGCTATCTGTTCTTACTGCACCTGCACAACAAACATGTTAGTGAAAATACATAAAATGCAGTTTGGAGAAAAGAAAAAATACTATGACAAATGCCAAGGAAAAAGGATCTAATTCTGCAATTTTAATATATCACATACAAACAATTAGAAAGAGATATGGAATGATGCAATAGTTGAAAAGGGGAAGAATTTAATCTATCCTATATACTATACTATATGCATGAAAGAATTAATGGTTATGGTTGAATCATAGCTAGCAATTTAATGGCCATGCGATTTAATTGAGTTATGTGGTCGATATATATATGGTATATTTTGGAAGGACATGATATGGGTGGCACATTTTGACAATGTAATAGACACTAATGGTTATGCTCCGATTTCTTAGCAGGGGGAAATTGCTCGGCCAAATTGTGTTTTAAGGCGTTCAATTACAGGTATGTCTTTTTTTTTGACCCTTCATGAGTTTTCTCTAGTTATGAAATGGATATTGGCTCAGGTGTATTGGTTTGTGCCTTCCTTAAGTATTGCAATTGTATAAAATTGTGATTGTGAAATGTTGATGGTTTTCTCTGCAATGATGTTGAAGTCATAGTATTACTGGTTATCCTGGGCATTAGCAGTCACAAGAGATCTTTGTGATCCTTGTTGGTCTTGGTGGTCTATCTTCATGCTTTTGTATTGTTGTATCCAGTCCGTGGGATTTTATGGGGTTTAATGATTGAAGCGTTTGTGTCACTACACATTGTACATTTGGGCATTGGGTTGTTTTCATCGCCAAGGATTGTGCAGTGAGTTATGTTGTTCCTTCTTGGCCCTGTCTTCACCTCAACATTGTGGTTTTTTGGCTGAGGAGTCATGAGGGTTATACCCTGCATGTGTTAGGTATCATTACCAGACCGAGTTAGAGCCTCTTTCCTCTGTCATGGCTTCTCCTGTCATAGGTTTTCATCACCTTGTCCATGAAGTAAGTTGTGATGTTCTCGGTGTATGTGCCATTAGTCTAAGAGGTTTTACCATTAGAAGGAGTCGAATCTAGTGCTGGCTCAGAAGAAAACCATTATCTCCTCCAGTCTGAGGGTTTTAAAGAGAAGAATGTCGGGCCTGCCAGGTTTACTAAGGGTTATTGTGGATTGAAATGTATTCTCGATTAATTTAAATGCAGGCTCGCCCAATTGGTTATGTGACAATCATGTGGATTTTGGTATCTAGTCATTTCATATGTTATTGAAATGGAAACCCTACATCGATAGTTGGACAATTCGAAATAACACAGTCGCTCTCTTATGGTTGATAACCCAGTATTGTATTTTGAGGAAGTTGCAACCTTGCCTCACATCAATGCCTGAGTATACGTGGTTGTCACATATTGTTAGGTTGATCGAGTTTTACGACAGTGGTGAATTGGTTGGTTGATACACAATCACTGGTATATTTTCACTAATGATTATTTGGATGTTTAGCTGACATTGGTTACAATTAATTGATTTTGCTCACACATGTCACATTGTGTGTGTGGTGTTTCTACACAATGAAATAATGGTCATTGTAACTGATAGTTTCTTTTGGAGCCTAATGGTTATTGCAACTAGGATGACTATATGAACTACATCCACTGCATACTTATGATTATCTGATTGTATAAACCGAGTTGTACACAATATAGTTGATTAGAGTGACTAAATCAGAGAAATATTGTATTAGATTGATGGATCGACACGCTGGGTTGAGTTATTACTATGATTGTGTGTTTGGTTTTGTACAATGGACATGTTGCATCGTGGTATTTTGGTGGCTGCGCACTGTGTCTAATATGGATAGCTTGGGTTTTTCACTCAGGGATACCCACATAGTTTTTAGCATGTTTTTGTTGCGATCCGATCATTGGTTGAGAGAAACATGTTGTTGATACCTCATTGTGTTGGATGGATGGCCCAAATTTTAGAGTCACATTGAATTGGGCTTGTACAATGACAGAGTTTCACTTGCATGATTGAATTATTCTATGCATAACTTATGTTGGGATGGTGGTTTTTGTCTGTCTGCTTAAATGCCAATTCGGGTTTTGCAATTTAATCTTGATTATTGGGTTCACTGCACCTATATACGTTTAACGAATATCATTTCATTCTAAAATACATGCCCGATTGCAATGATAGTGACTTCATTGTTAATTTTGGAAACATGATTTTGAGTGTAGTTGTTGATTGAAGAAATGCGTGAGCAGTGGTTGATTTTGGTGGTTAATAGAGTGGAAATTGTTACTATTTGAAAATTTCTATAAGATGAAAAGTATATAAATGAAAGGAACAAAACCCCTTTACAGATTGTGTGGAATGCATATTGTCTTGTGATGACACTGTGTTGGATATTTGATTATGAACAATGAACTAGTTAAATACACAATAATTGTTATTTGGTCACAATGATTGTTGGTTGGTGCATCTCTTTTTGCAGAATGTTTTATGGATCACTTAATTAATTTCATGAACAATAATCGTTCTTCTTCCCTTCCATTATTTCATTTTCTTCTAATTACAACTCCCATCACCTTCCAATTCTCATTTTTCCACTCCCTGTTCTGAAATTGATTACAGTCAAAAGAATTTCGGTGTTAAAGTAGTTGAAAGTGGCAGTGTCTTGTTTGGATCACAATGATGTTTTATTGGTTTACTTTATAGTTGATTGTTGTTTTCATTGAGCAGTAACCATGTTCTTTCCCCCCTCATTATGTCATGTTTCTCTCAATACAAACCCCTCGCATATCCCAAAACCCTTTTTCACCCCCTGCTCATTGATAAACAATTTGTATGGATTGGATTGCATGAGTCTGATATATTGCTGAGCCAAAATCCATTTCATATTTTAAAAGAGTTGTCATGTATGGTTAATTAAAAGATCATTTGCTAATCAATCACGCATGCAGGGATGAGCTATTCAAATAAAAATCTAAAAACATAGGCCTATTACGCCTCTATCAAAGAGAAGGACTAACAGATGATAGAATCAACAAAGAAAAGATGGCCTCACAACCGAAAAATATGGCTTTTGAGTTTTATTTTATCTATTATTGGTGACAGTTGAATTTAGGAATGATTGGCCAGTATATTTTATTTTGGATATACGAGTAATGTTTTTTTTGAAAATAATTCAAAATATCATGAGCTAAATTAACGAATGTGAATATATGGATGGGAGTCACAAGGAGGTGTGATTTTCTTAACTAATAGTTATGTTATGATTACCATAAGCTAATGTGATCCRGATTATTTTCGGCATGAAATGAGAGTGGAGATATAAYAGAGAAATATTCAGAGATATTGCAAGAGAGACAACAATATAAYGGAGATATAGCGGAAATATAATAGAGTCACAGATATACARTGATACACGATTTCTATTAATGAAATAAATGTATAGAGACTGTAAAAGTATAGAGTGAAAGACTCGCTAGAATGGTGGTAGCTTATCTCTGAGAAGAGATGTGAAGGCTACTCGCATTCGCAAGAAGATGATTACAATGAGGCTCTGAAGGCCTTTTTACAATAAACAAGAATGCCAAAAGTTCTAGACATCCAAAAACCTAACCCTAGGAGATGAAGCGTCAAAAGTCATGTGGGCCTTGTTTGGGTAAGTGAGTACATCAACTTCCCGGGGTCGTAACGTTTGCATACGATCTCCGTTTTAGGTGTGTGATAGCTCGTTGGAAAGGTATCATCGAGGAGATTCATTTTGGGGGATCAATTATGCCTTTGGCTATCATTAAGAACCTCTATCTCAAAAATCCTTCATTTGGACCCTCAAAATGGCCCCGGAAGTTAAAACCTGCTAAAAATAGTAAATTGCCAAAATTGTCAGAAAACTGTTTTGAGCCATTTGGAAAAGGTGGGTGGCCACTAATATCCACCTGGATCATAATGGGAGTCACAAGGGGTACCACCTAGTAGTTATTATTTATTTATAACCCTTATTATAATTATTACTCTTCCCCCTAACTAAAGTTAGTTGAGTCTTTTGATTAACTTAACTAATGAGTTGGTTCAAATACTTCAACCAATTATTATGTGTTTAAAAGAAAAAGGAAAAGGAGGAACAAAGGGAGGAGGACACAAGCATAAACATACTAAGGTTTTCTCTTTGAGTTTATGTTGAGATAGTTCAGTTTTCATTCATTCATTATTCATCACAAGCCTAATTATCTTTTATGATAGAAGGGTCTTATTGTAGACAACAATATTCAGGGTTGAATCACATCATTCAGACACTTGTTTTTTCAGAGGTGTTGATCTATCTTTGATAGTTTGTGTAGACTTGTCTGTTTGTGAATTAATTTTCATGACTGACAAAGGCTATTGTGCAAAGTCCAGTGGGAAACAATTTGTGGCAAGATGATCCAACTTTTAGAGTTCAATTTTGGTTTTCTGTCAGAGGTCCTTTTGTATGTTCCATCAGGGATGTCTAAGTTCAACTTTGGTCCAAAATTTCTACATGAGATTTTGTAAAGAAAATGACTCTTTGGCGATTTTGAATGAAATAAAGGATTTCTTTATGTCTCATCTGTCTTTATTGTCATCTTGGTGACTTTACTTCTATCTTTACATTTATTTCAGCAACTGATATATTCAAAAAATTACATAAAAAGTAAATTTCCAGCAAGCTTTTTGTTGATAAAAGACTAGCCTAAGCACTTGTATTTAATACTTGTGGGATAGGATGTTATTTTTGTTGGCTATAAACATAGGGTGATATTCCCATCTATTTTTCTTTAGCTAAGCAAAATCTGAAAATGCTTGAGTAAGATCATTTCATATATTTTCCTCAACAACAGGGTGTGCACATTTCATAGTGTTGCGCGCACCTAGGTAAGTGCACATGGTTGCACATAAAGAAAGGGTGCACACATTTCACAGTGTTGCACACACTTGGGTAAGTGCGTAGGAATGATCTGAGAGTGTGCACCAAGCCAAGTTATATATATGGCTATATATGTATTGAGATCAAAGATCCTGTGTGATTATGAGGCTAGTGACTCGGGATGAAAATAGGCCAGTGTGCCTATCCATGTAAATATAATCACAATTATTAATATAATATTACATCATTGTGCACAGACAGACTCAGACAAAAAGAGACGGGGGGATAACTCCACCAGAAAAGGGAAAAAGGGGTGGGACTTAAGTCTTATGGAATATTTTAATAATGTTTCTAGAAAAGTGTATGTTATGGATAATTATTTTATCCTAAGTTCTCGAGGGTATAGAATGAGTCACCAAGTGGCTTATGCTACTTTTGAAGAATATAAGTGTCGAGTTGAAGGCATGAAATATATATTGCCGACCTTATTGTATTTTGGGGCATTAGATGGATTATTCATTATTCACTCTCTTGTGTAGAAGGGGTCGGTCCAGGGAGAGGATGACTATTATCTTATCTACACAGATAATCTTGTAAGGGGTTTATGTACTATAATCAAAGTTTTTTTTTTAATCAAAGATGCAAGTTTTCAAGCCCGTGAGCAGTCTCTTTAAGTGAGATATTTTTTGTTGAAGAAGCGGGTTGTTAGGCCCATGAGCATACTCTCTAGGTGAGAGTTTTGCTGATAATTGTTCCCTGGTGCACTGGGAATTAGTCACAGTGCTCACAAACTTCTTGTCTAACTTGTTGCCAATAACCCTGGAAGGGAAGTGGGGAAACCAAGGGATTGTTGAGAAGAGAAGGGGCACACTTCCTTGGGTGTGACATGTGTGTGGGGGATGAGGGATTATAGGCTATTTACAGTAATATGCACCCTGGACTGAGCAATTATGTTGTGAATCAGACCTTAGCCTATCACTAGGAACCCTTTTTCCCTTGTGGGGTTAAGCCCCAGCTCAGAGGTGACCTGCTGCTGAAATCTTATGAGCAAAAAAGTCTATGGCTGGGAGGAACATTTGAGTTTTGTGCGCAGTTGGTGAATTTCATAAAAGATGAGTTTCTTTATGTGCTTGTCTCATTTACTTTGTGCTTATTTATTTATGTTTGACATGGGTTAGTTCTTGTATGTTGTCACATATAATTAATTGTTGTTATTCTGTTTAATGCTGCTTGCACATGTAAGTATGGTGCTTATGGCCTGTATTTGTAGATGTGCATGAGTATAAAAAATGTTGATAGTTTTTCCTTTTAAGTTATCCTTTAATAGTGTTAACGAGTCTCCGAGGCACGAATTGAAGGGTCGTGTGTGTAGGAAAGTAGTCTGTGTGCACAAGAGACTGGAACATGGAAATAGACCCTGTACACAAGGAGAATTAGAAATAGTGTGTGATGCAAGGATGGTTGTGTGCATAATAGTGTTGTGTGATCAGTATGTTGGTGCACACAATTGTTTTTAGTTACTTCCGCTACTTAAATTTGTGTTAAAAGGATAAATTTAGTCTGGTGTGACTTAGTTTGAGGTTGAACGCGTTACTTCAAGTGATACTGCGTAGACTAGAGTTTAGTATAGAATCCACACAGTGGAATTTCAGAGTAGCATTGTTCAGTAACAAGCTGGGTGATGTTACATATTGGTTTCATAGTGACAAAATTTGAGACGGTGTGATGTGGTCCACCTTGGGTGGCTGGGGACGTTACATTATGGTATCAAAGCATGTTGTAAGTGTTGGTAACATGAAACGTTACAAGGTGGTAATTAGACTCAGTTGGGAAACTGGGTATGCTACATTATGATATCAGAGATATTGGTTCAACACTGGACTTGTATGGGCCAGAAGTAAAAAAGAAGCATTAGAGCTCCAGGTTCAAAACTGAGCCTGCATGAGATGAGTTCTACTTAAGGAAAAATTTGGACTGGTGAGTGACCGAATTTGGAATTTCAGTGTGGCCATGGTGCACATTAAATAAGAATGCACAAATGTGCACACTAAATATATGATATTACAGAGTGCGGAACTATAACTGCAAAATAAAAAATGGTGCATGGGTGTGCGCACTGAAGTTTTGCGGATGCACAATTTTTTTTTGTGGTGCATGCAAATTATTGATACGCGGTGTACAAGTTAAAAATTGACATCACACATTGGTGTGTGTTGAATACTAGTGCACACATGGGATTTAGAAAAAGGGATTCTGACAAGATGGTGCAAATTTTTCATGAAGTTGTCTCATGAATTCACCTAACAAATCTTGTTGTCTACACATTTTTTAGAATTATCAACGAGTAGAGAAGGGAAAAATCAGTGCACAAGGTCAAAAGTATGGAAGATACGTAGAGGAATTACAGTCCTGATGATGAATTCATAGATTTTTATGTCATTTTGGGTGCTGATGGTACAAAATCCAAGGAGGAGCACATGAATTTGGTAGAAACCATAAAGGGATTCTAAAATTATGTTCAAAGTCATAAATATAATAATGAAAGGCTTATGAGAGCCAAGGAGCAACAAGATGACTTCAATGTCAAATTGATGCAAAGGTTGGACATAATAGAAAAGAAAAAGGATAGGGAGACAAAGTCGAGTAGGTCAAGAAGTCATAGGTCTCATGATGAGAAAAGAAGATAATAAATAAATGTTGGTAGGCATTGACCTCACTCACCAAAGAATTATTTTAGGAAAGCGTGCAGTAGTTGGATCCCATCTCGTGTCATAAAGCGTAAGAGAAGGACTGGGGTGGACGAGCTACATGGAGAAATGAATAAGATCAAGCCTCCTTTCTTTGATGGTGAGCACAAGAAGGATGAAGATGTGGAGACCTAGTTCCTGGGTATGAGGAAGTATTTTCAGTTAAATAAATTTTCTATGCAGGAAGAAGGGATACTTTCTATCTATCAACTAAAAGGAAAGGCATCAATGTGGTGGGATCAGTTCATGCAAGTGCAACACATTGATGAGATGAAGGTTACTTGGAGGAAGTTCTAGAGGTATTTCCAAAAGAAATACTTAACCAAGAAGTACTATGACAAGAAAATGAAGGAGTTATTTGAACTCAAGTTTGGGAGTATGATGATAGATGAGTATGAAATAAGATTCTTAGAGTTGCTGAAATACATTGCATTCATCAAGGATGAGCAAGTTAAAATTTAGAGGTACACGAGTGGGTTTCCTTCAACTATTAGCGACAAGATACAATATGATGACTCTAAGACATTAGAGGAAACTATAAGGCACGCTAAATGTATTTATGAGAAACAAAGGGGAAGACCAATTTTCTAAAAGTATTGGGAAGATAAGATGAAAAACAAGGTGGAACATAGGAAGAAGGGGGTTAAGCCACCGTTTTCAAAAATATTGCGCAAGGACAACCAAATCTCAAGGACCCCATAATGTCAGAGATAGTGGGGAAAAAACCATGGAAACAATCTATTCAATGTTGGAGTTGTGGCAAAGATCATAGGCACAGATATTTCCCTCAAAGAGGTGATAAAACAAGGACTGTACACAATGGTCAACAAGTTGCGACAGTTGAGGACATGGGAAGAAATGTGCTAAGAATTTATGAATCCCTAGATAAAAAGAAAACTGAGTTTCAGTCACACATGATCAAGGTGGAAGGTAATATTAATGATCAACTCATTGCTATTTTAATTGTCTCAGGAGCTAGTCATAGTTATCTAGATCCTAAGATGGTGGAAAGATTCCATTTGTTGAGAAGCAATGTTGGAAAATATTGGTTAGTTCTGTTAGCTATAGGATCAAAAAGGAAAATTATTGAGATGGTTAAGGCGTGTCAATTGGAAATGAATGTACTGTGCACAAATGATGATTTGAATATCATATATTTGGGTTCATATGATTGCCTCATTGGTATGGATTGGTTGGATGAGTACCAAGCTGTCCTGGATTGTTACAATTGTTGGAAGATTGGTTGTTGTCATTGATGTTAACCCTAGTCATTGGTTTTGGATCGCAAGATTGATGAAGGTATTTGGACATGAAGGACAATGTACATGCAGAAACAAAACCCATGGATGGATAGTATACATCATGTTGTTTCTGGTGGTAGGTTGCATGCCACATGGATCCTAATGGTTGAGGAGAAATGAATTTTTGAAGATGACAAAGTGAATTGAAGAAGGAAGTACATGTAGGCCCTGAAGATAATTAAAGAAAAAAATTACAAAATAAGAAAGTGTCAGGTCGNACCACCTAGTAGTTATTATTTATTTATAACCCTTATTATAATTATTACTCTTCCCCCTAACTAAAGTTAGTTGAGTCTTTTGATTAACTTAACTAATGAGTTGGTTCAAATACTTCAACCAATTATTATGTGTTTAAAAGAAAAAGGAAAAGGAGGAACAAAGGGAGGAGGACACAAGCATAAACATACTAAGGTTTTCTCTTTGAGTTTATGTTGAGATAGTTCAGTTTTCATTCATTCATTATTCATCACAAGCCTAATTATCTTTTATGATAGAAGGGTCTTATTGTAGACAACAATATTCAGGGTTGAATCACATCATTCAGACACTTGTTTTTTCAGAGGTGTTGATCTATCTTTGATAGTTTGTGTAGACTTGTCTGTTTGTGAATTAATTTTCATGACTGACAAAGGCTATTGTGCAAAGTCCAGTGGGAAACAATTTGTGGCAAGATGATCCAACTTTTAGAGTTCAATTTTGGTTTTCTGTCAGAGGTCCTTTTGTATGTTCCATCAGGGATGTCTAAGTTCAACTTTGGTCCAAAATTTCTACATGAGATTTTGTAAAGAAAATGACTCTTTGGCGATTTTGAATGAAATAAAGGATTTCTTTATGTCTCATCTGTCTTTATTGTCATCTTGGTGACTTTACTTCTATCTTTACATTTATTTCAGCAACTGATATATTCAAAAAATTACATAAAAAGTAAATTTCCAGCAAGCTTTTTGTTGATAAAAGACTAGCCTAAGCACTTGTATTTAATACTTGTGGGATAGGATGTTATTTTTGTTGGCTATAAACATAGGGTGATATTCCCATCTATTTTTCTTTAGCTAAGCAAAATCTGAAAATGCTTGAGTAAGATCATTTCATATATTTTCCTCAACAACAGGGTGTGCACATTTCATAGTGTTGCGCGCACCTAGGTAAGTGCACATGGTTGCACATAAAGAAAGGGTGCACACATTTCACAGTGTTGCACACACTTGGGTAAGTGCGTAGGAATGATCTGAGAGTGTGCACCAAGCCAAGTTATATATATGGCTATATATGTATTGAGATCAAAGATCCTGTGTGATTATGAGGCTAGTGACTCGGGATGAAAATAGGCCAGTGTGCCTATCCATGTAAATATAATCACAATTATTAATATAATATTACATCATTGTGCACAGACAGACTCAGACAAAAAGAGACGGGGGGATAACTCCACCAGAAAAGGGAAAAAGGGGTGGGACTTAAGTCTTATGGAATATTTTAATAATGTTTCTAGAAAAGTGTATGTTATGGATAATTATTTTATCCTAAGTTCTCGAGGGTATAGAATGAGTCACCAAGTGGCTTATGCTACTTTTGAAGAATATAAGTGTCGAGTTGAAGGCATGAAATATATATTGCCGACCTTATTGTATTTTGGGGCATTAGATGGATTATTCATTATTCACTCTCTTGTGTAGAAGGGGTCGGTCCAGGGAGAGGATGACTATTATCTTATCTACACAGATAATCTTGTAAGGGGTTTATGTACTATAATCAAAGTTTTTTTTTTAATCAAAGATGCAAGTTTTCAAGCCCGTGAGCAGTCTCTTTAAGTGAGATATTTTTTGTTGAAGAAGCGGGTTGTTAGGCCCATGAGCATACTCTCTAGGTGAGAGTTTTGCTGATAATTGTTCCCTGGTGCACTGGGAATTAGTCACAGTGCTCACAAACTTCTTGTCTAACTTGTTGCCAATAACCCTGGAAGGGAAGTGGGGAAACCAAGGGATTGTTGAGAAGAGAAGGGGCACACTTCCTTGGGTGTGACATGTGTGTGGGGGATGAGGGATTATAGGCTATTTACAGTAATATGCACCCTGGACTGAGCAATTATGTTGTGAATCAGACCTTAGCCTATCACTAGGAACCCTTTTTCCCTTGTGGGGTTAAGCCCCAGCTCAGAGGTGACCTGCTGCTGAAATCTTATGAGCAAAAAAGTCTATGGCTGGGAGGAACATTTGAGTTTTGTGCGCAGTTGGTGAATTTCATAAAAGATGAGTTTCTTTATGTGCTTGTCTCATTTACTTTGTGCTTATTTATTTATGTTTGACATGGGTTAGTTCTTGTATGTTGTCACATATAATTAATTGTTGTTATTCTGTTTAATGATGCTTGCACATGTAAGTATGGTGCTTATGGCCTGTATTTGTAGATGTGCATGAGTATAAAAAATGTTGATAGTTTTTCCTTTTAAGTTATCCTTTGATAGTGGTAACGAGTCTCCGAGGCATGAATTGAAGGGTCGTGTGTGTAGGAAAGTAGTCTGTGTGCACAAGAGACTGGAACATGGAAATAGACCCTGTACACAAGGAGAATTAGAACTAGTGTGTGATGCAAGGATGGTTGTGTGCATAATAGTGTTGTGTGATCAGTATGTTGGTGCACACAATTGTTTTTAGTTACTTCCGCTACTTAAATTTGTGTTAAAAGGAGAAATTTAGTCTGGTGTGACTTAGTTTGAGGTTGAACGCGTTACTTCAAGTGATACTGCGTAGACTAGAGTTTAGTATAGAATCCACATAGTGGAATTTCAGAGTAGCATTGTTCAGTAACAAGCTGGGTGATGTTACATATTGGTTTAATAGTGACAAAGTTTGAGACGGTGTGATGTGGTCCACCTTGGGTGGCTAGGGACGTTCTACTTAAGGAAAAATTTGGACTGGTGAGTGACCGAATTTGGAATTTCAGTGTGGCCATGGTGCACATTAAATAAGAATGCACAAATGTGCACACTAAATATATGATATTACAGAGTGCGGAACTATAACTGCAAAATAAAAAATGGTGCATGGGTGTGCGCACTGAAGTTTTGCGGATGCACAATTTTTTTTTGTGGTGCATGCAAATTATTGATACGCGGTGTACAAGTTAAAAATTGACATCACACATTGGTGTGTGTTGAATACTAGTGCACACATGGGATTTAGAAAAAGGGATTCTGACAAGATGGTGCAAATTTTTCATGAAGTTGTCTCATGAATTCACCTAACAAATCTTGTTGTCTACACATTTTTTAGAATTATCAACGAGTAGAGAAGGGAAAAATCAGTGCACAAGGTCAAAAGTATGGAAGATACGTAGAGGAATTACAGTCCTGATGATGAATTCATAGATTTTTATGTCATTTTGGGTGCTGATGGTACAAAATCCAAGGAGGAGCACATGAATTTGGTAGAAACCATAAAGGGATTCTAAAATTATGTTCAAAGTCATAAATATAATAATGAAAGGCTTATGAGAGCCAAGGAGCAACAAGATGACTTCAATGTCAAATTGATGCAAAGGTTGGACATAATAGAAAAGAAAAAGGATAGGGAGACAAAGTCGAGTAGGTCAAGAAGTCATAGGTCTCATGATGAGAAAAGAAGATAATAAATAAATGTTGGTAGGCATTGACCTCACTCACCAAAGAATTATTTTAGGAAAGCGTGCAGTAGTTGGATCCCATCTCGTGTCATAAAGCGTAAGAGAAGGACTGGGGTGGACGAGCTACATGGAGAAATGAATAAGATCAAGCCTCCTTTCTTTGATGGTGAGCACAAGAAGGATGAAGATGTGGAGACCTAGTTCCTGGGTATGAGGAAGTATTTTCAGTTAAATAAATTTTCTATGCAGGAAGAAGGGATACTTTCTATCTATCAACTAAAAGGAAAGGCATCAATGTGGTGGGATCAGTTCATGCAAGTGCAACACATTGATGAGATGAAGGTTACTTGGAGGAAGTTCTAGAGGTATTTCCAAAAGAAATACTTAACCAAGAAGTACTATGACAAGAAAATGAAGGAGTTATTTGAACTCAAGTTTGGGAGTATGATGATAGATGAGTATGAAATAAGATTCTTAGAGTTGCTGAAATACATTGCATTCATCAAGGATGAGCAAGTTAAAATTTAGAGGTACACGAGTGGGTTTCCTTCAACTATTAGCGACAAGATACAATATGATGACTCTAAGACATTAGAGGAAACTATAAGGCACGCTAAATGTATTTATGAGAAACAAAGGGGAAGACCAATTTTCTAAAAGTATTGGGAAGATAAGATGAAAAACAAGGTGGAACATAGGAAGAAGGGGGTTAAGCCACCGTTTTCAAAAATATTGCGCAAGGACAACCAAATCTCAAGGACCCCATAATGTCAGAGATAGTGGGGAAAAAACCATGGAAACAATCTATTCAATGTTGGAGTTGTGGCAAAGATCATAGGCACAGATATTTCCCTCAAAGAGGTGATAAAACAAGGACTGTACACAATGGTCAACAAGTTGCGACAGTTGAGGACATGGGAAGAAATGTGCTAAGAATTTATGAATCCCTAGATAAAAAGAAAACTGAGTTTCAGTCACACATGATCAAGGTGGAAGGTAATATTAATGATCAACTCATTGCTATTTTAATTGTCTCAGGAGCTAGTCATAGTTATCTAGATCCTAAGATGGTGGAAAGATTCCATTTGTTGAGAAGCAATGTTGGAAAATATTGGTTAGTTCTGTTAGCTATAGGATCAAAAAGGAAAATTATTGAGATGGTTAAGGCGTGTCAATTGGAAATGAATGTACTGTGCACAAATGATGATTTGAATATCATATATTTGGGTTCATATGATTGCCTCATTGGTATGGATTGGTTGGATGAGTACCAAGCTGTCCTGGATTGTTACAATTGTTGGAAGATTGGTTGTTGTCATTGATGTTAACCCTAGTCATTGGTTTTGGATCGCAAGATTGATGAAGGTATTTGGACATGAAGGACAATGTACATGCAGAAACAAAACCCATGGATGGATAGTATACATCATGTTGTTTCTGGTGGTAGGTTGCATGCCACATGGATCCTAATGGTTGAGGAGAAATGAATTTTTGAAGATGACAAAGTGAATTGAAGAAGGAAGTACATGTAGGCCCTGAAGATAATTAAAGAAAAAAATTACAAAATAAGAAAGTGTCAGGTCGNTGGTCCAAAAATGCTTGTGGTTGTAGCCAAATGGATCCTTCTTCGACCAACTAGGGAAGGTTGGGTTGAATTTGGCACTTAGTTCTGATCACCTTCTTTAAGCAGGAAACATGAAAAATAGGATGTAGCTTTGAATGACTGGGAAAAGATAACTAATAGGACACATGTCCCACACACTTGATAACTCTATAAGGACCATAAAATTTGGGTGCTAGCTTCTGACAATGCTCAACCTTGAGGGAATTTTTCTTGTAAGGTTGCAGGTGAAGAAACACCTGATCCCCTTATTCAAATTGACGTTCAGAGCGACCTTGATCTGCTTGTTGCTTCATGTGATTCTGTGCCATGACCAAATTCTCTTTAAGGGTATGGAGAATATCATCTCGAACTATAAGTGTTTGGTCAACTGCCTGGACCTTCGAGACACCAGGTAAGTATGAGAGAACTGAAGGTGGCTTCTGTCCATATACCACTTCAAAAGGAGTCATGTGTGTAGTTGTATGGTATGAAGTGTTGTACCACCATTCAAATAGGGGTAACCATTGAGCCCATTGATTTTTCTTTTCCGAGGCAAAACACCGCAAATATGTTTCCAAACACTTGTTGACAACTTCTGTTTGACCATCAATCTGGGGATGATAAGCTATACTGAGATGAAATTGGGTGCCTTGTATCTTGAATAGTTCTTGCCAAAAATTGCTTGTGAAAGTTGGGTCGCGATCAGAAACAATAGAGTGTGGCATGCCATGGAGCTTGAAGACCCGATCCATGAAAATTTGAGCCACCGTGGATGCTGTAAATGGGCATTGAAGAGAGAAGAAATGAGCATACTTGGAAAGGCGATCAACAACCACCATGATGACTGATTTATTTCCTGATTTGGGTAAGCCTGTAATAAAATCCATAGATATGTCCTTCCAAATAACAGATGGAATTGGGAGTGGTTGTAGTGTTCCTGGAGATTTGACTGTTTCTCCCTTGTTGCATTGACACACATCACATTCGGTGACAAAATTACGAATTTCCTGTTTCATATTATCCCAGAAAAAAGAACGTTTGACCCTGTCATAGGTTTTGGTGAATCCGGAGTGCCCCGCTATCGGTGTAGCATGAAGCTCACAAAGTACCATGGATTTAATCTTTGATTGTTTACTTAAATAAAAATGACCTTTGTATCAAAGCTCATCATGGAGCTAAGAGTACCCTGGGGAAGCTGGAGCACTGGACGACAATTGTTGGATCAACTGCGAACTTTTGGGATCTTGTAGCCATTCCTGGCAAACAGCTTGGAGCCAATATGGTACAATGAAGGAAAGAGAAAAAAGGGATCCTTCATCTTCATATTTGCGGGAAAGTGCATCTGCAACCACATTTTCTTTTCCTTTCTTGTAAATGATCTCATAATCATATCCAAATAGTTTAGTTACCCATTTTTGTTTCTCCGAGGAGGAAATGCGTTGTTCCAAAAAATACTTGAGGCTTTGATGGTCTGTCTTAATTTGGAAGAATTTCCTCCCCAATAGATAAGGGTTCCAAAAATCAACGACATGTAGAATAGCCAACATTTCCTTTTCATAGATAGATTTGCCCAGATTTATTTCAGATAGTTGCTTGTTGGTAAAGGCCAAAGGCCAACCCTCTTGCATAAGGGCAACACCAATTCCTTTCCCTGAAGCATCACATTCCAAGACAAAGGTCTTTGTGAAATCAAGAAGGGCCAAGGCTAGAGTGGTTCACATGGCCATCTTCAAGGTTTGAAAATCTTGAGCAACAACTAGAGTCCAAGTGAAAGAGTTCTTTTTTAGGAGAGCAGTGAGAGGTGCTGCAATCTTTCCGTAATTCTTAACAAACTTGTGATAATAACCTGTTAAGCCCAGAAAGCCACACAATATTTTGAGAGTCTTTGGGTGAGGCTAGTGTTGCACAACTTCAATATTTTTAGGATCCACCCTGACGCCATCCTTGCCAACCAGATGACCCAAGTACTCTACTTCTGAGGCGCCAAAAGCACATTTAGAATATTTCAGGAAACGTTGGTGTTGAGAGAGTAGATGGAGAAATCGATCCACATGAGCAAGATGTTTTGTCCAGGTCTTTCTATAGATCAGGATATCATCAAAGAAAACCAAGGCAAAATGATGGAGAAAAGGACAAAATACATGATTCATGAGGCTTTGGAAGGTGGAGGGGGCATTACACAAGTCAAAGGGCATGACCAAAAACTCATAGTGGCCCTCATGAGTTCTGAAGGCAGTCTTGGGAATGTCTGCCTCTTTTATACATATCTGGTGGTAGCCTGAACGAAGATCAAGTTTAGTAAAGAATTGGGCGCCACTCAGTTCATCCAGGAGGTCATCGATGATAGGAATGGGAAATTTGTCTCTAATGGTAAGTTTGTTGAGGGAACAAAGTCAAGACACATTCTCCAAGAACCTTCTTTCTTTAGGACCATGATCACAGGAGAATAGTAGGGGCTGGTACTAGGGCAGATAACGCTTGCATTAAGGAGTTCCTGGACCATTTTCTCAATTTCATTTTTTTGGGAAAAGGGGTGACGATATGGACTAATATTGGGAGGAAGGCTTTTGGGTACAAGGGGAATGGAATGATCATGAACACCACATGAAGGAGGGAGTCCCTAGGGAGTGGAAAATACCACTTGATGTTTATAAATGAGGGCTTGGAGGTCTTGCGGCACCGAGGGTGTTTCTGTTGCTTGGATGGAATGGAGTTGATCAATAACACAAGAATGACCCTTTTTGAGTAGCTTTTTGATGCAATGGGAACTAATGATGTCAGGTGAACTGGCAGTGATTCCTTGGAAATTATATTGGTTGCTCTCCTGGTCAAATTGCATGGTTAATTCCTTAAAATCCATGAGAATGGGACCCAAAGTCCTTATCCAGTCTGCACCCAGTACAATGTCACACCCGCCCATGTCTATAGAAAACATATGATATTTCAGGTGGTAGTCACCAATTTGGAGACACACATTTTCACAACGCCCTCCACATTTCATGGAGCCACCATTGGAAATCATGATTTGGANTGGTCCAAAAATGCTTGTGGTTGTAGCCAAATGGATCCTTCTTCGACCAACTAGGGAAGGTTGGGTTGAATTTGGCACTTAGTTCTGATCACCTTCTTTAAGCAGGAAACATGAAAAATAGGATGTAGCTTTGAATGACTGGGAAAAGATAACTAATAGGACACATGTCCCACACACTTGATAACTCTATAAGGACCATAAAATTTGGGTGCTAGCTTCTGACAATGCTCAACCTTGAGGGAATTTTTCTTGTAAGGTTGCAGGTGAAGAAACACCTGATCCCCTTATTCAAATTGACGTTCAGAGCGACCTTGATCTGCTTGTTGCTTCATGTGATTCTGTGCCATGACCAAATTCTCTTTAAGGGTATGGAGAATATCATCTCGAACTATAAGTGTTTGGTCAACTGCCTGGACCTTCGAGACACCAGGTAAGTATGAGAGAACTGAAGGTGGCTTCTGTCCATATACCACTTCAAAAGGAGTCATGTGTGTAGTTGTATGGTATGAAGTGTTGTACCACCATTCAAATAGGGGTAACCATTGAGCCCATTGATTTTTCTTTTCCGAGGCAAAACACCGCAAATATGTTTCCAAACACTTGTTGACAACTTTTGTTTGACCATCAATCTGGGGATGATAAGCTATACTGAGATGAAATTGGGTGCCTTGTATCTTGAACAATTCTTGCCAAAAATTGCTTGTGAAAGTTGGGTCGCGATCAGAAACAATAGAGTGTGTCATGCCATGGAGCTTGAAGACCTGATCCATGAAAATTTGAGCCACCGTGGATGCTATAAATGGGTATTGAAGAGAGAAGAAATGAGCATACTTGGAAAGGCAATCAACAACCACCATGATGACTGATTTATTTCCTGATTTGGGTAAGCCTGTAATAAAATCCATAGATATGTCCTTCCAAATAACAGGTGGAATTGGGAGTGGTTGTAGTGTTCCTGGAGATTTGACTATTTCTCCCTTGTTGCATTGACACACATCACATTCGGTGACAAAATTACGAATTTCCTGTTTCATATTATCCCAGAAAAAAGAACGTTTGACCCTGTCATAGGTTTTGGTGAATCTGGAGTGCCCCGCTATCAGTGTAGCATGAAGCTCAGAAAGTACCATGGATTTAATCTTTGATTGTTTACTTAAATAAAAATGACCTTTGTATCAAATCTCATCATGGAGCTAAGAGTACCCTGGGGAAGCTGGAGCACTGGACGACAATTGTTGGATCAACTGTGAACTTTTGGGATCTTGTAGCCATTCCTGGCAAACAGCTTGGAGCCAATATGGTCCAATGAAGGAAAGAGAAAAAAGGGATCCTTCATCTTCATATTTGCGGGAAAGTGCATCTGCAACCACATTTTCTTTTCCTTTCTTGTAAATGATCTCATAATCATAGCCAAATAGTTTAGTTACCCATTTTTGTTTCTCCGAGGAGGAAATGCGTTGTTCCAAAAAATACTTGAGGCTTTGATGGTCTGTCTTAATTTGGAAGAATTTCCTCCCCAATAGATAAGGGTTCCAAAAATCAACGACATGTAGAATAGCCAACATTTCCTTTTCATAGATAGATTTGCCCAGATTTATTTCAGATAGTTGCTTGTTGGTAAAGGCCAAAGGCCAACCCTCTTGCATAAGGGCAACACCAATTCCTTTCCCTGAAGCATCACATTCCAAGACAAAGGTCTTTGTGAAATCAAGAAGGGCCAAGGCTAGAGTGGTTCACATGGCCATCTTCAAGGTTTGAAAATCTTGAGCAACAACTAGAGTCCAAGTGAAAGAGTTCTTTTTTAGGAGAGCAGTGAGAGGTGCTGCAATCTTTCCGTAATTCTTAACAAACTTGTGATAATAACCTGTTAAGCCCAGAAAGCCACACAATATTTTGAGAGTCTTTGGGTGAGGCTAGTGTTGCACAACTTCAATATTTTTAGGATCCACCCTGACGCCATCCTTGCCAACCAGATGACCCAAGTACTCTACTTCTGAGGCGCCAAAAGCACATTTAGAATATTTCAGGAAACGTTGGTGTTGAGAGAGTAGATGGAGAAATCGATCCACATGAGCAAGATGTTTTGTCCAGGTCTTTCTATAGATCAGGATATCATCAAAGAAAACCAAGGCAAAATGATGGAGAAAAGGACAAAATACATGATTCATGAGGCTTTGGAAGGTGGAGGGGGCATTACACAAGTCAAAGGGCATGACCAAAAACTCATAGTGGCCCTCATGAGTTCTGAAGGCAGTCTTGGGAATGTCTGCCTCTTTTATACATATCTGGTGGTAGCCTGAACGAAGATCAAGTTTAGTAAAGAATTGGGCGCCACTCAGTTCATCCAGGAGGTCATCGATGATAGGAATGGGAAATTTGTCTCTAATGGTAAGTTTGTTGAGGGAACAAAGTCAAGACACATTCTCCAAGAACCTTCTTTCTTTAGGACCATGATCACAGGAGAATAGTAGGGGCTGGTACTAGGGCAGATAACGCTTGCATTAAGGAGTTCCTGGACCATTTTCTCAATTTCATTTTTTTGGGAAAAGGGGTGACGATATGGACTAATATTGGGAGGAAGGCTTTTGGGTACAAGGGGAATGGAATGATCATGAACACCACATGAAGGAGGGAGTCCCTAGGGAGTGGAAAATACCACTTGATGTTTATAAATGAGGGCTTGGAGGTCTTGCGGCACCGAGGGTGTTTCTGTTGCTTGGATGGAATGGAGTTGATCAATAACACAAGAATGACCCTTTTTGAGTAGCTTTTTGATGCAATGGGAACTAATGATGTCAGGTGAACTGGCAGTGATTCCTTGGAAATTATATTGGTTGCTCTCCTGGTCAAATTGCATGGTTAATTCCTTAAAATCCATGAGAATGGGACCCAAAGTCCTTATCCAGTCTGCACCCAGTACAATGTCACACCCGCCCATGTCTATAGAAAACATATGATATTTCAGGTGGTAGTCACCAATTTGGAGACACACATTTTCACAACGCCCTCCACATTTCATGGAGCCACCATTGGAAATCATGATTTGGAAATTATTGACGACATGGATGTAACAATGAGTTTCTTGGTCAATGTGGCGATGAATAAAATTATGGGTGCTTCCACTATCAACCAGAATGATGACCGTCTGATGCTATATGTAACTGATTAGCTTGAGGGTTTGGGGAGCAGAGAAGCCAGTGAGAGCATTGAGGGAAATTAATGGTTCTACTTCGAGAGGGTCCGAGGGATGGATTATGTCGGGGGTTTCAGGTAACTCAGACACAAGGGGAGTTTTAATATCCTCTTCTGAAATATCCTCAGAGATGTCCATAAACAACTTTTGTTCCTTACACATGTGGCCCGAGAAATATTTGTCATTACAATTATAACAAAGGACTTTACGTTGGCGTTCAACCATTTCATCCCTGGTCAATTTTTGGATCTTTAGTGGAGCAGAGGGAGTAGTTGGATTTATTGGTTTAGGGTGAGGGATAAAGGAGGGTTTCCGGTTTTGAGAAGATACAACCTATTGTGCTTCTTTATCTCTTTTAGTAGCCTCCACCCAACTCCGAGGCCGAGCTATGAGGACATGGGCCCGAATCTCATCCTTGAGGTCACTGATAAAACATTCTCGAAAAAATGCATCACACATGCCCTCTGTCCGAAAAGCTAGGCACTCAAAGGCAGCTATAAAGTCTTCCACTGTTCCTGATTATTTCAACTTTTTCAAATGACCCAAATGGTTGGTGTCAGTGTCAAAGCGTTCATAAATCTCTACCACACAGTGTGTCCAAGAAATATACCCTTGATGAGAAGTTTTTCTCCATTTCCACCATTGCCAACTTTCTTGATCTAGATGGAGAACACCATACCAGAGTTTGTCCAAGTCATCTGTAATGCCGTATAAAGAGAAATAATGTTCCATTTGGGTTACCCAACCAGTGGGGTCCGAGCCATCAAATTTGGTCACATCCACCCGCGAAAGGCATAGGTCACGTTGAAAGTGATGGTTCTGAAAGTTATGGGAATGAGAGGAATGGTCACCTTCAGTATGTGGAGGTGAGGAAGAGGAAGGGTTATCTATAGGGATATGCAGNCCAAATAGTTTAGTTACCCATTTTTGTTTCTCCGAGGAGGAAATGCGTTGTTCCAAAAAATACTTGAGGCTTTGATGGTCTGTCTTAATTTGGAAGAATTTCCTCCCCAATAGATAAGGGTTCCAAAAATCAACGACATGTAGAATAGCCAACATTTCCTTTTCATAGATAGATTTGCCCAGATTTATTTCAGATAGTTGCTTGTTGGTAAAGGCCAAAGGCCAACCCTCTTGCATAAGGGCAACACCAATTCCTTTCCCTGAAGCATCACATTCCAAGACAAAGGTCTTTGTGAAATCAAGAAGGGCCAAGGCTAGAGTGGTTCACATGGCCATCTTCAAGGTTTGAAAATCTTGAGCAACAACTAGAGTCCAAGTGAAAGAGTTCTTTTTTAGGAGAGCAGTGAGAGGTGCTGCAATCTTTCCGTAATTCTTAACAAACTTGTGATAATAACCTGTTAAGCCCAGAAAGCCACACAATATTTTGAGAGTCTTTGGGTGAGGCTAGTGTTGCACAACTTCAATATTTTTAGGATCCACCCTGACGCCATCCTTGCCAACCAGATGACCCAAGTACTCTACTTCTGAGGCGCCAAAAGCACATTTAGAATATTTCAGGAAACGTTGGTGTTGAGAGAGTAGATGGAGAAATCGATCCACATGAGCAAGATGTTTTGTCCAGGTCTTTCTATAGATCAGGATATCATCAAAGAAAACCAAGGCAAAATGATGGAGAAAAGGACAAAATACATGATTCATGAGGCTTTGGAAGGTGGAGGGGGCATTACACAAGTCAAAGGGCATGACCAAAAACTCATAGTGGCCCTCATGAGTTCTGAAGGCAGTCTTGGGAATGTCTGCCTCTTTTATACATATCTGGTGGTAGCCTGAACGAAGATCAAGTTTAGTAAAGAATTGGGCGCCACTCAGTTCATCCAGGAGGTCATCGATGATAGGAATGGGAAATTTGTCTCTAATGGTAAGTTTGTTGAGGGAACAAAGTCAAGACACATTCTCCAAGAACCTTCTTTCTTTAGGACCATGATCACAGGAGAATAGTAGGGGCTGGTACTAGGGCAGATAACGCTTGCATTAAGGAGTTCCTGGACCATTTTCTCAATTTCATTTTTTTGGGAAAAGGGGTGACGATATGGACTAATATTGGGAGGAAGGCTTTTGGGTACAAGGGGAATGGAATGATCATGAACACCACATGAAGGAGGGAGTCCCTAGGGAGTGGAAAATACCACTTGATGTTTATAAATGAGGGCTTGGAGGTCTTGCGGCACCGAGGGTGTTTCTGTTGCTTGGATGGAATGGAGTTGATCAATAACACAAGAATGACCCTTTTTGAGTAGCTTTTTGATGCAATGGGAACTAATGATGTCAGGTGAACTGGCAGTGATTCCTTGGAAATTATATTGGTTGCTCTCCTGGTCAAATTGCATGGTTAATTCCTTAAAATCCATGAGAATGGGACCCAAAGTCCTTATCCAGTCTGCACCCAGTACAATGTCACACCCGCCCATGTCTATAGAAAACATATGATATTTCAGGTGGTAGTCACCAATTTGGAGACACACATTTTCACAACGCCCTCCACATTTCATGGAGCCACCATTGGAAATCATGATTTGGAAATTATTGACGACATGGATGTAACAATGAGTTTCTTGGTCAATGTGGCGATGAATAAAATTATGGGTGCTTCCACTATCAACCAGAATGATGACCATCCGATGCTATATGTATCTGATTAGCTTGAGGGTTTGGGGAGCAAAGAAGCCAGTGAGAGCATTGAGGGAAATTAATGGTTCTACTTCGAGAGGGTCCGAGGGATGGATTATGTCGGGCGTTTCAGGTAACTCAGACACAAGGGGAGTTTTAATATCCTCTTCTGAAATATCCTCAAAGATGTCCATAAACAACTTTTGTTCCTTACACATGTGGCCCGAGAAATATTTGTCATTACAATTATAACAAAGGAATTTACGTTGGCGTTCAACCATTTCATCCCTGGTCAATTTTTGGATCTTTAGTGGAGCAGAGGGAGTAGTTGGATTTATTGGTTTAGGGTGAGGGATAAAGGAGGGTTTCTGGTTTTGAGAAGATACAACCTATTGTGCTTCTTTATCTCTTTTAGTAACCTCCACCCAACTCCGAGGCCGATCTATGAGGACATGGGCCTGAATCTCATCCTTGAGGTCACTGATAAAACATTCTCGAAAAAATGCATCACACATGCCCTCTGTCCGAAAAGCTAGGCACTCAAAGGCAGCTATAAAGTCTTCCACTGTTCCTGATTATTTCAACTTTTTCAAATGACCCAAATGGTTGGTGTCAGTGTCAAAGCGTTCATAAATCTCTACCACACAGTGTGTCCAAGAAATATACCCTTGATGAGAAGTTTTTCTCCATTTCCACCATTGCCAACTTTCTTGATCTAGATGGAGAACACCATACCAGAGTTTGTCCAAGTCATCTGTAATGCCGTATAAAGAGAAATAATGTTCCATTTGGGTTACCCAACCAGTGGGGTCCGAGCCATCAAATTTGGTCACATCCACCCGCGAAAGGCATAGGTCACGTTGAAAGTGATGGTTCTGAAAGTTATGGGAATGAGAGGAATGGTCACCTTCAGTATGTGGAGGTGAGGAAGAGGAAGGGTTATCTATAGGGATATGCAGTTTGGTGCAGATTGTCGAAAATACAGATTCAAGATGGGTGGTGAGGTCTTGTTTGATTTCCTCCATTGAGGACTGCATGGTTGTATTGATGGTGACAACATTGGCATTACGTTGTTTCACTTCTTGTTGGGTCTCGATGAGACCAGATTGCAAGGTGTTGAAGCGAGCTTCCAAGTCTTGGCTATAGGTATGGGCCATGAGGATGGGGGAATTGAAAAGGGGCGGGCGGGGTAAATTTTTTTTTTGAAAAATGATATGGATGAATGTGATAAGGGCGAAGAGATGAATCCAATGGAATAGGTCTCAAATAATGGTGAAAATATTTCTAGACTTTTTTTTTTTTTTTATACTTTCAGAGTTATAAAAAAAAAAAAAAAAAAAAAAGATATAGGTTATAGTCCGGTTTGAAGAATACGATAAGGAGGAAATGCCCAAATGCTTAACCAAAAATAAATTTTTATTTACTTGGAAACCCAAACACAGGTGTGCGACAATAGATCTTGTCTGTTTTAATTTGTTTATGTTTATGTCCCCAAGGGTTAGGTATTCAAAGGTTCTACAGACAAGGGTTTGCCCTGTGCTATATATCTCTAATATAC
>JZKD02S1719138.1:5937-33619 GCA_000966675.3 Picea glauca
ATATTTATATAACATATGCCCCCCTAATGTGTGAGGTCAGAGGAGTATCTGCGATGGCCGAAATACATTATAAAAAAAAATCCAGAAGTGGAGTTATGGGCAACTAGCTGGAAGAACTAGTTGCTCATTACATTATGTATTGACTTTGCATACATGGTTGCCAATTTGAATTACACTGCAGATCCATGTGAAAATATACCAAATAACTGTCCATGGAAATGAGTAGGAAAATAAAAATGCGGTTACATGCCAAAGGATGTAATAGTCATGAACAAGGCCCAATAGAACCAATCTCAAAATCAATCTGAAGATATCTGTATACAATGGAGTACAATCTGATCTCCCATGATCACTTAAGTCATATAGGTATTGGTCCAATGAAAAGGAAGAAATAACTCAGGAAATCTGCGACCACATACTGATGTCTTCAAGTCTTCTACACAATCCGCAAAATGTGCAAGTCTACATCATGTGAATAGAGGATTTGAGGTCGAACATAATGATACATCGTTTGATTACTGGTCATTGAGGTATACCGTTAAAAAACGTGAGACAACCTATCGATAATGAAATTAGGTATCAAGGCACCGAGTACATTATTATAAGTGTGAATAAAGGATTCGGTGTCGAACACCTGAAGAATCCATCGATCAGGAGACATTGTTGTATTCCCAACTGTTGACAGCGAGAGAACCTACCACTAATGATTGTAAGCCTCAAGGTACACATAAGAATCTAGGTCTCGTTTCCAAAATAGATGAGTTGAAGTCGATGGAAGGATACCCGCTAAAAGGAGAGAATTAAGTCATCTCTCATCATTCAACACGAGGTACAAAGCAAGAGCTTCATGATTTGGAGGAAATCAGACGAAGAACATGTTCACGAACCAATGACCCTGTGCGTATTTTGCGTGTGCCAAGTGCAAGCAGTACACGAAAAAAACCCTCTGAATAGAAGCCAATGACGAAAACTACTAACAAAGGTGAGGAAACCACCAATAAGGCTAATGGAATCCAATACACTGCATGAATCCCAATGCGTGAATAGATGTCTTGCCGTCGAACACAAGGGAAACCACCCAATCAATGACCAGTGATGAAATGTCGACTGCTGGGTTCAAGGTTACCTACCAATGATGAAAGTAGAAATATGGTGCATGATAGGACTACAATATCATGTGATTCTAAGACAAACCGAGGGTATGGCCGACATGAAAATTCAAGAATTTTGAGAAATGGCCGACACATGTTGATATAATTCCTTTGAACAAGAGCCCGAGACATATGGAAGACTCTGACAACATAGAATCAACGATGAAACCATGAGATGCAAGAGGCATCAATGAAATTATCCATAGGGACTAGAAGAGTAACCAATCGGTAGAGAAGACACTATGTAACGAGCTCAGCTTCCTAAGGCCATGCTAAACCCAAAATTATGATGAAAAATGTACTCAATAACTTTGTGCTCTGTTCAAAGGTGACACGAATTTTGCCAATATAAAATAATACTCCCTTCCTGCCCGTATTTTTTTGTTTTTTCATAGACAAATGAATGCTATGATACAGAGGAGAAAACGAGTGTCACAAGTAAGCAAAAATTGTTCTAGTAGTGGAATATACCTATTCTCAATGCAAGGAGATGCATGTGGGAGATGGACACTCGAGGGAATGTTCCCTCCTAGGTATAGGGTGTCAAATTGCGAAGGATATAAACGAGGCTCTGCTTGATTGAGGATTCAAAAATGCTGAGGAAAATGGTTTATAATGCAAAGCGAGAACCGACTATAGGATCAATACTGCAAGTAAGGGCATGAGATGCAATCACAACTTAATGCCAAAAAATGTCATTTTCATCATCTTTAGTCTACTTGGTGTGAAAAAGGGATAAACTTGTGCCAAATAGATGTCCTTTCAAATCCAATTTACGAGTGTGCAAGAGACAAGTTCACTCGACAATATTTTCGCTTTATGAAAATGAGTCGGAAAATAGCTTAACTAAGACTCATGACCTTTCAAGTCCAATTTAACGAGTATGAAAGGGACAAATTCACTCGACAATCTTTTTCGCTTTTTAGACGAGTTGGAAAAGAGCTTAAATCAGACTAGTTTGGGAGATTCTAGGCAACAAGTCACGAGGGAGGCCAAGGATCCCATGCTAGACTTCTGTGGAATGTCAGTATCTTACGAATAACTGACATAAGCTTGGGAAATCCCAAATATATCCAAGTCGAGGAGGATAAAGTGCTAGCAGAGGTTATCGTCTCCGTGATATATCAGATAATGTCTCTTACTGGAAAGGACATAGGCAAGGGCATTGGATACCCCAAAAGGCCATCCCAATCGAAGGGAACTTCCTCAGGAATTGGAGGGAGAGTACTCGAGGAGAGAAAAACTCTCTCATGTTCAGAAGGAACGTTATTGGGAATGATGACAATATGGATAAAGGATGCATCACCCTCCAAAAGGAGAGTTGGACTGATTAGAGATTGCACTGGTATGAACTCTTCTTCAATTCTAGGTTGAAGAGGATGTGTGATAATAGGGATAGAGGACACATCACCCTCGACAATGGGGTTATGGTCAGGAGAGGATTACAATGACATGACTGCCATGTCAATCAACAGGGAAACGGGGTGTGGAGAAACTACACACACCACAGAATCCGAAGGGCCCTTAGGAGAGCCCCACGCTTCTAGTACCCCAGTAATAGCTGGACAAAAATGAGTAAGGTGATCTCCTTCGTAAGTACTGCAAAGGAATTTAGGTTTAAGTATGAGATGTCTAGGCTTCTCGATGCCCCCATCATTAGTCACAATGGTTGGTGACATGATCTCAACGTGATTAGTAGAGGCGAGAGAGTCATCTCCCACATGATGTACAAAGGTTGGAGATGTGAAATCGATATGATTCGTGGCGACTAGAGTAATGCCCCCAGCATGAATAGAAATGGCTAGGTGCGAGTTGTCAACATGAATCGTAGAGGTCGTCGACCCATCTCCAACATGACTGTCAGAGGTTGGTGATGGAGATCCAGTATGACTGGTAGTGACTGGACTAGTGGTGGGTTGTGGCATTTGATACCAAGGTCCAGGGAAAGATTGGCTTTGAAACATTGTAGGCCAGGAAGGGTCCTGGTTTACCCCCTGTCCCTGTCTGAAGAGGTAGTATCCTCCACCTAATTGATCTAAAGAGGTTTGTACATGCATCATCACTAAAGTCTATGAAGAGACAGAGGTATGATAAGGATTATTCAAGTGAGGATATATGTTTCCCCCATGTGAAGGGGTTCTGTGAAGAGGGTATCCCGAACCGTAAAAGTGATACTCCCCGTATGAAAGAACCGGGGATATATGTGGATCCGCCATGGGAAAAGTGTTTGAGTGAACCGACATGGCGGACGAAGGATACACGGATGGGGTGTAATGAGTAGAATAAGCACCCATTTGAGTACTAGATCTTGAAAGAGCATAGCTAGGACTAGATCCATAAGAGGGGAGGTTCCAACCTTCCACAGTGAAAGTTGGTTGAGGGACATGACTCATATCAAACGAAGATGTAGGCAGCGGGGCCACAGTGCCCCCAGATCCAATTCTAGGATTCATATAAGTGGGCGAGGGAGAGGATTGAAAAGGTGAAGTCATATCAACAGGAAAATGACTAGAGGCCCAAGGCATGGACTGAGTGTCATAATTTTGCACACCATTATGAAAGGAAGATGGATTCATCCCCGTGAAATGAGTGAACATCGTGGGGGTGGTAGCGGTAAAAGAGGGAGCTATGGGAACTCCACTATTCATGATAATGAAAACTCAACACAAAATATTAAGGCCAACTAGTAATCAAAGAGCACACCAAAAATCAAACCACCAATATGCACACAAACGGGGTAAAGTGGCTGAAAGGGGACTCCCTCCCTAAAGAAGGTATGTCTCTTCCAAGATGGGCCTGAGACTCCCTGCTAAAGATCAAAGGTAACAAAATCAGTTATAAGGGTCCTCATGGGCTTAACAACTAGTCAGTCAGATCCCCCTAGAGAGGTAATCCTCCATAAAGGCTATGTGCTTTCAGACCCTTATCTAACCCAATGTACTTGTAGAATAGCCCCTGCAAGTAACCTATGTGGCACCTAAGTCAAGAAACTAAGAAACCAATGTATAACTGATGAACAAACGAGCATTTGTAATTAAGGTCCACCGTATGGGCAGGGTAGAAAAGCTCGAAACCTTGAAAGCACCGCCTCTCACGGAAGCAAGGGCACTAGAAATTTCCCCAGATACAAATAGATCCCCAGAAATATCTCTGACGCTAAGAAGGTATTGAGGGGATGCCCCTTCAACCAACCTCGTGCAACCTTGTGATTAAATCTGGTGTAAGTGGAGCCTCTTGATATTACCGATTATACAATGGATTTCTCCACTCCCTTTGTCAGACACATATGTTGATTTAATTGCCTTGGAGAAGTTTACTCACAAAATCCTATTCCAAGGCACTAAATCCTAAGTTAGTTTGTGCACTCTAGAAAATAAAATCGTGACTAATCAATTTTAAATTATAGAATTAATTTTAATGGCTGTGCTTACTCAAAAAGGTATGGTAGTGAAACTCATGATGTTATGACTCAACAAGTAAAGTAAATCTGAATACAATGCAAAGTCTTAACTTCAATTTTCAATGAATGATATGATTCTTAAAAAAATGCAATTTTCAATTTTAACTCTGCAATTTTGAAGTAAAAAATGCAATCTTTCTTTACATGCACTAAGCCAATGACAAAGAATCAAAAGATCAAAATGCCAAGCAATGAAAAATGCCTAATATTTTTGTATTTTCAGTATAAAAAAAATGAAAATGCATGGACTGAACAACAACTTGATATATAAAAATCTACTGTGTATAGAAAAAGATAACTTAAGTAGGATACCAAGGAGAAAAACACCCAGCCCAATTTACAAGGAAAATCAAAATGAAAAGGTGATGAGAAAGACTCTGCCCAAAAATTCAACCAAAGATAGGTTTCCCGTCATCCCACAGACACTTAGAAGTCATTACAGAGACCTAAGAAGACTCAACAAACATCAAATCCCACCCAACAACCACCAAACCCAGTAAACAAGCACAAGAGGTTGATGTATGTGACTGTTCAAGTAAACAAAGTGTATGTACGCAGTTTGCAGAAGGACATAACGCGTATATACATGAATGCCAAGCAAAAAGATGCATATATGTTTCAAAAACAAAGCTAGGCAAGGGAGAAGGCTGAAAAACTCAGACCCAGAGTGAACAGAGGTTGTCAAGCAATGATACGACAAGAAACACAATATGAACGAGATAAATCTAAGGAGAAAATTACTCCAAACCCTAATAAATAAGATCAATCCCCAGTATGGTCGCCAATTCAGTTACGAGGAAAATCTCTCTATGGCTAGGGTAAACCACAACAGACATAAATGACTGCAAAAATCAACTCTATCCTCAAGTATGCTATATAAACAAATATGCTAGGGAGATAAGATAAAAGGCCTACCTCATCCATACGTTCGATGAAGTCCATCATTGAGCACTTGACCCAAAGAAATATACCTGCAACTAGTTCTCAACAACCAAGCAAAGCAAGCATATGGTGATAATATATGATGTTAGCACATTAGATAGAATAGTCCATTAATATACATAAAAAATATGCCCATGGATAATAATTCAAATATTTGTGAGATATCAATTGGATGGGAAAAGAGTATTTCTATTAGTATATGATCAACGAAAGTGAAAAATTTACAAACTTCCATGTCAGCACGGTTTGGAACTGAGAAACTAAGGTTCCTTCCAGCTGGGCCTCCACCACTTTAATCCTCCGCCAAAGGCAATCTCATAGAAGAGATACAATGAAGTTATCAATCAATAAGGGAAGAGCTTGGGGGTTGAACATTGTGTTCAGAATTAAAGGACAAAGGGATGCAAACTCAATATGAAATAAATAATTTCTCTAGAGTAACTTTGATCTCAAAGTTGAATACTTTCTCCTCTTTTCCATATCCTGGAATTGGCCCATTTATAGCCTTCAATTGGAACTTAAGGGCTGATTCAGAATGTTTCCAGTATATGGAAGGCCAAGGATCATAGATCTCCTGTCATGACATGGAAACCCGACACCATTTTTCATTTTTGGGCACAAATACCAATGTACGTAGGCTGTAGTGGTGCATCTTGCATATACGTATGTTGTATAGTAGGCAAGGTGCGTACATGTGGAAAAATGTATCTTTTAGCTCTGGGATTTGCAAAAAGGGATGAAAAAGTCTGCATAGGGAAATCGAAAAAGGCCTTCTATGCAAGATTGCATGGGGTGAGGCAAATCTTGCTATAACAGATTTTACTATTTGGTTAATTTAGCCAAATAAATGAAGAGCTAGAGAATCTACCTCCTTGGGGGTGTACTCCCTTTTACTTCCCAAGGAAAGTTTCTCTAGCTAGGGTTTAGGCTAAGAGGGTGTACACCCTTATACTTATGTTAGAAAACCCTTGTATAACCAATGAGATGAAGCATAAAATGATGAAGACTATGGTGGGGGTGTATGCCCTTATACTTCTGATCTGGATTATTTTTGGCACAAAATGAGAGTGGAGATATAATAAAGAAATGCACATAGATATCACCGATATCCAATTGTTAGGGTCCTAACCCACACATAGGTAGAACAATATATTCAGATGTACTAAAGGTCAATATTAATAAGGCCTTGCAATAAAATAGAATAAGTCGAATGTAAGAAGACCTAATAGAAGCTTCTACTTCTACAAGGATCTTCCTCTAGATGCTTCTTTTGATAGACATATTTAGTATAAATAGGAGTCGAGGGTAAGAGAACCCCAGCTTGGATATTATTGTAATAGAGCTCTGCTCAACTGGAGGTTGCCCCCTCGAAGAGGCCCGTGAACATTGCTTTCAGAATCAAAGTGCTATTTCTGTTGTTATTCTTATATCATTTCAATGCTATTGTGGTGATTGTTCTGGTTATATTGTTGTTATTCTGCCATTTCTAGCATTTTATTTCTGTTCTGCATACTTTTTATATCTGGTATATTACAAGTGGTATCAGAGCACTTTCCTTGGTAGAAATTGTGGATAATTTTTTTCTTTCAGGGTAGAGACGTATTCCAACATCTTTAAGCCACAACGATCCGTCATTACGCACATAAACCCATGGTTGAGGGATTCATACACGCAGAAAAAACAAGTGGTTCTTAAGCGCACATATGTTGGCCACCCTTGTAACCCCTGTTGGTACCCCTTCGAGTGGTAGTGCATCGGACAACACCTGTTTATGGATTGGCCTAGATTTCGTAAATCCCTATTTAGATAAACCAATCGGCCACCTAACTGCTATAGTGCCACCAAGAACAACACTCGGGAAGATACTCTCTAGTACCTGGGTTGTAACACTCCCCTGACTGTCATCCCCAGGGCCGAGCCAACGCTACTGTGCGGAACAAAAAACTCATACTTATTTATATATAACATGAATTTTAAACAAATGAAACACATTTAACTCAAAGTAAGCACTAGATTACTACTAACATGCGGATTTAATGGAATTAATAGTAATTCATAAATATAGTGGAATACATGATAATTATAAGCAACATAGGCATGCAAAACATAATTAAAGCATAAGCTGATACTTATCTTTGAAACTGTGTTAATTCCACCAACCACGTGCAGGCCTTCCATGAACCTCCCAGCCTTAGACCACGTTTCTCATCAAGCTTAGCAGTGGGCCACCCCCGAGCTGGGACTAAGCTCCACCCAAGGCAAGGAATCTTAGGCTAGGCTAAGGTTACAGGGAAACAGACAGTCACAAGGAAGGATTCTCTCCCAGGAACCACTTATGCCCACTGCCCACATAATCTCTTTCCCCACATGCCTGTTCCACCCCAGGAGTATACACCTTCTCTGTCACCTGGACATTCCTTCGGCTGCTAACCTCCCTTGCCTTGGGCTTCAACAACAGACCAGACTGGAAATCTCTGAGCTCTGTGGCAGCTACAAGGTTCCTTCCAGGAGATCTCTCCTTCCTCCGCACACTCTCTCACCTGGAGAGAGTGTTGTATATACTGTCCAACAAGCCATACGTGGTCAAACACTACTCAGCCACCAAAATCCACTGGAATATAGACTCGAACACCCCAGGGTAGCAATAGACAGGCGCAACATCATAACCAGGCTCAACAAGAATGGGACACTATGGTTTTCTCAATCCGACAACACGGGATAGACTCATAGTTATGGTTTCTCAGGGACGCGTGCCAAACAATCCACGCAGGGGTCGATTCCGACTCGACGGTTCAAAACAGAGGGGGGGGGTGTATCGGCTTTCCCAGAAACAAACACAGACACAAGCCTCCTTCAATTTCAGAATTACACGAGGGTACTTCTGCAGAGGTCAGACCAGACTCACGTTCAGACGATCGATGGTGGACTGGAGGAGGAACCCCCATCACGGCTCAATTCAACAGTTTTAACTGCATGCACTTGGGTTGACACCTATCACCCATGAACCTGCATGCGTTCCATCAACATGCATTCCTCCCCACTTGGAAGTCACTTGTCATTCCAAAAGAACTTAGGATAAAACATATATTTCACATGGTCTTTTTGGAATAATATTAAATTTTATTCCCAAGGACTTAAGCCCCTAGGCTCAACACTTATCCCCTCTTCCCACCTTCCAACCCCTAATCCCTTACCCACTCTGTGGAATCTTATTCCCCCATCACTCATTCATCGTGTTCAGTCTACACGCAATGATGTTTATATTTTTATTAATAATGTGCATAGATACATGTACAAAATCAGGCTCTTGGCCTTCAACACTTAGTCTCTCTGGCCTAATAATCACATAATCCCACCAACTTATATAAAATTGGCTAACCAACATATAAAACATAATTACAATTCATTTCATAAACATGATTTACAACAGGTCTCGGCCCTGGGGACATTACAATCCCCTCCCCTTATTTTTTCACTGTCCTCAGTGCAACTTTACACTGCATCTGCAAGATTTTCAAAATTTTCAAAAAGATGCGGGTACTCTGCCCGCATAACATCTTCATTCTCCCATGTCGCGTCCTCAGGACCATACCAGGTCCACTGGACCTTTACAAGCCCTATAGTTCGATTCCAGAGATGTTTGTTTTTCCTGTCCAATATGCGCACATGATGCACTTGCAGGACACCTTCTGGTTCCACCTGAATCACATTCCAATCGATAACATGATTAGCATCAGGTATATATTTCTTAGGCAATGAAACATGAAACTGGCCCAATCCTTTCTAGGATCTCAAATGGCCCACAAAATATGGCGGCCAACTTGGCGCAACTTCCCAGCTTTAGGGAACTCCTGTTAGTTTTCACTTTCAGGAAAACATGATCACCCACTTTGAATTCTCTGTGGGTTCTGTTCTTATTAGCATAACTTTTCTGCCTGTTCTGGGCATCTTTCAAATTCTGCTTAATTTTTATCATTTGGTCCTCCATCTCCTTGAGCAACTCTGGCCCAACTACTACTCTATTAGCTAGATTATCCCAGCTCATTGGAGTGTTGCACTTTCTTCCATAAAGTGCTTAAAATGGGCTCATCTTCAACGATGCATGAAATTCTACCAAGCGCAGGTAGTCTTCTCATCTTGATGGTTTGTCCATCACATACATTCTCAGCATGCCTTCTATTACTATGTTAACCCTCTCTGTCTGTCCATCAGACTCAGGATGATACTTTCCTCCTTCTCTGGTCTCTCACTCTGCTCTAGCTTTGCTACCAAGTCTCTGTACTGCAAATCTGCATTTGCAACTTCCAAAATTCTATCCTTAATATCAGTCTTGTACATGCTAATGGTTGAAGCATGTAAGTCATGCACCTTTCTGCTGAGTGCATCGGCCACCTTGTTTTCCTTCCCTTTGATATACTTGATATCAAAGTCGTATTCACACAGAAATTCCAGCCACCTACTTTGTCTAGCGTTTAAGGTTGGCTGATCAAACAAATATTTCAGACCGTTATGGTCTGTTCTGAGTTCAAACTTCCTTCCCATGAGGTAATGTCTCCATTTCCTCAGAGCGTGAACGATTGCTGCCAACTCCAAATTGTGAGTGGCATAATTCTTTTCGTGCTCTTTCAGCTTTCTGGACTCATAACAGACTACAAATCCATTCTGACTGAGAACTCCTCCCAACCCTTCTTTACACGCATCTATGCACACTACGGAATCCATATTTGGATCTGCAATCCTCAATATTGGAGTGCTGGTTTATAGCTGCTTCAATCACTAGAAACTCTTCTCACACTCTTCAGTCCATTGAAACGTTTTCTCCTTCCTTTGTAAAAAAGTGATAGGGTGAGCTATCTTTGAGAACCCTGCGATAAACCTTCTGTAATAGCCCGCTAGACCCATAAAGGATCTAACTTCCGCCACATTCCTTGGCGTTGACCATTCTTTGATGGCTTCAACCTTCTTAGGATCCACAGTGATCCCTTCTTTTGAAATAATGTGCCCCAAGTAATGGATCTGCCTTTTATAAAATGAGCATTTGCTCAACTTGGCATACAGTTGGTGTTCTCTCAACACTTATAGCACCATCCTCAGGTGTTGTTCATTCTCTTCCTCTAACTTGGAATACACCAAAATGTCATACAGGAAGAATATGACAAACTTGTCTAGATAGTTCCTGAATACACCATTCATTAAGCACATAAAAACAACAGGTGCATTGGACAACCCAAACGGTACCACTGTGAACTTGTAATGACCATACCTTGTTCTAAAGGAAGTCTTGATGATGTATTCATCCTTTATTATTACCTGGTGATATCCCGATCTGAGATCTATCTTCAAAAATATTTTCGCACTTTTCAACTGATCGAAAAGATCATCGATCCTCGGCAGAGGGTACTTGTTCTTGATAGTTACTTTGTTCAACTGTCTGAAATCAATGCATAGCCTCAACGTCCCATCCTTCTTCTTCACGAATAGGACCGGGGCACCCTAAGGTGACATGCTTGAGAAAATGTACCCCTTATTTAGAATCTCTTCAAGCTGTAATTGCAACTCTTTCATCTCCGACGTACTCATTCTATAAGGAGCTTTCGACACTGGAGCTGCTCCAGGCATCAAATTTATAGAGAAATCGATATCTCTCTTCGGAGGTAGTCTGGGTACCTCCTAAAATACGTCTTCAAACTCTGTTAGTACCACATGATATCCAATCTTTGAGACTTCATCTCTGGATGCTTCCTCCACATGGGCTGCAAACAATTAATAGCCTTTTTTGTAGCATTTCTTCAACCACATTGCTGAGATTTCTCTTACAACCACAACTCTGGGAATTCCTTGGACTGTTTTCTGATTCCCCTCCTCATCCAGGCATGTAAACTTCTTGTTATGACAGTCCAGGAGGACATGGTGCTGGTCCAACCAGTCCATCCCAATTAAACAGTCATAAGAGCCTAAAGGCAAAATATTCAATTTAGCCTTCGTTCTCAATCCCTTCATGTCCACAGGACAAGACTTAACCAACTCAGTGACTTTCCTCTTGGTTCCTGTACCCAACTACACTAACCAAGTCTTTTCATGTTTGCTTCTTGATAAATGAAAACTTTCCACCACCCTAGGATCTACATAACTATGGCGAGCCCCTGAATCAACTAAAATAGTAAATGGTTGGTTGTTAATCATACCTTCCACTTCAATCATGTGTGATTGAAATTCAACTTGCTTGTTGTCCAGGGCCACATAGATCCTTGGCATTCTACTGCCCATGTCCTCCACTGTTTCAGCTTGCTGAACATTGTGGATGACTCTCGCTTTATCATTTCTGTGGGGGAAATCTCTGTACCTATGATTTACTTTACAACCCCAACACTCCATAGGTGGTGGTCTTGGCATTTGCCCACCCACTTCAGCCTTCCTGGGCTCTCTAAAAGATGGCTATCCTTGAGGATTGTTTTGAAAAAAGGGAGGCTTGTTTCCATTCTGCCTCTGCTCTTTCCTGAACTTCTTCTGATCATCCCAAGCCTTCCGAAAAGTAGGTTTTTCCCTTTGCTGCTCATACACGCATTTCTCCCTTCTTATTGTTTCTTCCATAGTCTTAGGATCATCATACTGAATCTTGTAACCGATGGAAGGTGGTAGTCCACTTAAATACCTTTGAATCTTGACAGCCTCATCTTTGATGAATGGAACATACTTCAGTAATTCCAAAAACCTTCATTCGTATTCATCAATGGTCATGCTGCCCAGCTTGAGTTCGAAGAACTCCTTCATCTTTCATAGTATCTTTTAGTTAGGTATTTCCTCTAGAAATACCTCTTGAATTCCTTCCATGTGATATCTTTCTCTCTAATGTGCTGCACCTGCACAAACTGATCCCACCACATGGATGCTTTTCCTTTTAGTTGATACATCACAATTCTTCCTTCTGCATGAGAGGAAACATTCTGCAGTTGGAAATATTTCCTCATGCCAAGCAACCATGTTTCTACATCTTCCTCCTTGTTATGTTCTCCATCGAACATTGGAGGCTTTATCTTGTTCATTTCCCTTTCAATTCATCCATCCCAGATCTCCTGTGCTTTCTGGTAGGAGATGGGCTTGAACTACCGTGTGCTTCCCTACTGGAATACTTTGGGGAGCGACAACGATGTCTGCTTACAGTCCTCAATCTTATTTTCCTCTCAGGGGTGCTGACACTCCTTGATCTTCTTTTCCTCTCAGGGGTCCTGTGACTCTCTGTCTTGCTTGAGTCACTCTCTTTTTTCAATTTCCTTTCTATTCCTTCTAGGTTCTTCAACATTTTAAAGTTGAATTCACCCTGCTGATCCATGACCCTCATGAGCTTTCGACTATCATCTCAGCAATCCTGGGCATCTTTCTGAAATCTTTCAATGAGTTTCATCATATGTCCTTCCTTATGCATCTCTTTTTCGTGCCCATTAGAGTTTGATCCTTCGACTCCCAAGTTGACATTCCTTCCTTCTCTTTCATTTTCTGAATTGGAGGCAATCCATACCTCTTCCATTTCTATACTTGGAGTCGATTCATGGTTGTCCTGACACTCGTTGAACTCTGCACACACAACGTGCAGTCAAAAAAGTTTGTTAGGCCTTAAACCCTTAATAAAACTTCAACATTCATAACCAACGTGAATAAGAAAAACTTTTCAAATCCACTAAGTTTTCTGAGCTCTGTTTGGCTCTACAATTTTTGGGACTCCGGGACTTTGAGTTTCGGAGTTTTGGTCCACGAGGATCCAACAGTTAAATCCTCAACGGTTTTTTGTATTCAAATTTTTTGAGATTTCGACACTTTGGTTTTCGGGTCTTCGGTACCTGGGAGTTCACGATGCAGTGACTCCCAATTTCTTGTCACTACAATCCCCGAATTTTGAAAATTCTATTTCCTTTATCCTCTGGGTCCACAGAGAAAAACTATCTCCCACAAAGGTAGTGACACATGGTGTCCTTAAGAAGGTCCACTTGTAAACCATGCGGCCCCCACCTAATGGGTGTGCTACGTGTTCATACGAGCCCTCGACGCTCGACACTTCACGACTTCGCCGTCGAAAAGAAATTCTTTCAACCCCCGAACCCATGATACGTGATACCCCACGAAGGTTCTGATCCAACGGTTCTCCCGTGGCTTGGATCCAATGGTCTAGATCTCCTTCCCTTCTCCTCACAACTCAGAACTTTGTGAAACCAAGAATTGGGTCTGCCCTCCAAACTCATGAACCTTGAATTCGCGAAATGATCCAACGACGTGGGTTGAAACGAGATCAATGGCTCATATTGACCACGATCAACGGTTCATGTTGATTCTTGATATTAGGTTGGTGAGTTCGTCCAAATCCTAACCACCTTACAACTCCACTGGGTCCTATGGTCCTCGTGATTTTGCGAGCTCTCCACGGAGAATTTTGACCGCCCAATTCACTCCTCAATGACTTCTGTCCAACGACTGAGTGTTCTCCCTCCTGAACTTAATTTCTATGCAATGGTTTCGATCTCCGTCTTCCTTTGAACACTCAAACACCCTAGGGTAGCAACAGACAGGCGCAACAGGATGACCAAGCTTAGCAAGAATGAGACACTTCGGTTTTCTCAATCCAAAAACACGGGATAGACTCATGGTTATGGTTTCTCAGGGATGTGTGACAAACAATCCACGCAGGGGTCGACTTCGACTCGAAGGTTTCGAACAGAGGGCGGGGGGGTGTATCGAATTTCCCAGAAACAAACATAGACACAAGCCTCCTTCGGTTTCAGAATGTCACGAGGGTGCTTCTGCAGAGGTCAGACCAGACTCACGTTCAGACGATCGACAGTGGACTAGAGGAGGAACCCCCATCACAGCTTAATTCAAAAGTTTTAACTGCATGCACTTGGGTTGACACTTGTCACCCATGAAACTGCATGCATTCCATCAGCATGCGTTCCTCCCCACTTGGAAGTCACTTGTCATTCCAAAAGAACTTAGGATAAAACATATATTTCACATGGTCTTTTTGGAATAATATTAAAATATTATTCCCAAGGACTTAATCCCCTAGGCTCAACACTTAGCCCCTCTTCCCACCTTCCAACCCCTAATCCCTTACCCACTCTATGGAATCTTAGTCCCCCATCACTCATTCATCGTGGTCGGTCTGCACATAGCGGTGTTTATATTTTTATTAATAATGTGCATAGATACATGTACAAAATCAGGCTCTTGGCCTTCAACACTTAGTCTCTCTGGCCTAATAATCACATAAGCCCACCAACTTATATAAACTTATCTCACCATCCTATAAAACATAATTACAATTCATTTCATAAACATGATTTACAACAGGGCTCGGCCTTGGGGACATTACAATCCCCTCCCCTTATTTTTGCATTGTCCTCTGTGCAACTTTACATTGCATCTGCAAGATTTTCAAAATTTTCAAAAAGATGTGGGTACTCTGCCTGCATAACATCTTCATGCTCCCATGTTGCGTCCTCAGGACCGTACCAGGTCCACTGGACCTTTACAATCCATATAGCTCGATTCCGGAGCTGTTTGTTTTTCCTGTCCAATATGCGCACATGATGCACTTGCAGGACACCTTCTGGTTCCACTTGAATCACATTCCAATCAATAACATGATTAACATCAGGTATATACTTCTTAAGCAATGAAACATGAAACAAATTATGTACAGTCATAGATGCAGGTAATGCAAGCATGTATGCAACTGGCCCAATCCTTTCCAAGATCTCAAATGGCCCACAAAATCTGGCTGCCAACTTGGCGCAACTTTTCAGCTTCAGGGAACTCCTGTTAGTTTTCACTTTCAGGAAAACATGATCACCCACTTTGAATTCTCTGTGGGTTCTGTTCTTATCAGCATAACTTTTCTGCCTGTCCTGGGCAACTTTCAAATTCTGCTTAATTTTTATCATTTGGTCCTCCATCTCCTTGAGCAACTCTGGCCCAACTACTTCTCTATCAGCTGGATTATCCCAACTCACTAGAGTGTTGCACTTTCTTCCATAAAGTGCTTCAAATGGGCTCATCTTCAAAGATGCATTATACCCATTATTTTAGGCGAATTTTACCAAGTGCAGGTAGTCTTCCCATCTTGATGGTTTGTCCATCACATACATTCTTAGCATGTATTCTATTACTATGTTCATCCTCTCTATATGTCCATCAGACTCAGGATGATACGCTGTGATAAAGTTCAGATTCGTTCCGAATCCTTTGAACAATCCTTTCTAGAAATTCGAGGTGAATTTCGGGTCCCTATCATACATAATTGTTTTAGGAATTCCGTGCAAGCGTGCCACTTCTTTTAAGAAAATATCAACAACATCTGCTTCCTCATGAGTAGTTTTCAGTGGAATAAAATGGGCAGATTTTGTAAGCTTTTCCACCACCACCATGATTGAATCATGCAACTTGCTTGTTCTAGGAAATCCGGTAATAAAATCCATTGTCACCACTTCCCACTTCCATTCAGGAATGGGCAAAGGTTGAAACAACCCTGCTGGGTGCCTATGCTCATATTTAAGTTTCTGGCACTCCATACATCTGGTGATGTATTCAACGATATCTCTCTTCATACCTGGCCAAAAGTAATGGCTTTTGACTGCTACCACAATCTTATGATATCCAGGGTGTCCAACATAAGTCATTTTATGAATTTCTCTTAGAATCGCAAGTTTCAAATCCTGGACATTAGGTATATACACTATGTTTTTGTACAAAAGTATTCCATCAGCTTCCAAGGTGTAAATTTCCTCTTTCTGTGGTCTCTCACTCTACTATAGCTTTGCTACCAAGTCTCTATACTGCAAATCTACATTTGCAACTTCCAAAATTCTATCCTTAATATCAGTCCTGTACATGCTAATGGCTGAAGCATGTAAGTCATGAACCTTTCTGCTGAGTGCATAAACCACCTTGTTTTCCTTCCCTTTGATATGCTTGATATCAAAGTCGCATTCACACAGAAATTCCAACAACCTACTTTGTCTAGCGTTTAAGGTTGTCTGATCAAACAAATATTTCAGACCATTATCATCTATTCTGAGTTCAAACTTCCTTCCCATGAGGTAATGTCTCCATTTCCTCAGAGCGTGAACGATTTCTGCCAAATCCAAATCGTGAGTGGCATAATTATTTTCGTGCTCTTTCACCTTCCTAGACTCATAACATATTACAAATCCATTATGACTGAGAACTCCTCCCAACCCTTCTTTACACGCATCTGTGCACACTAAGAAATCCATATTTGGATCTGCAATCCTCAAGATTGGAGCATTGGTTAACAACTGCTTCAATCGTTGGAGACTCTTCTCACACTCTTCAGTCCAATGAAACTTTTTCTCCTTCCTTTGCAAAGAAGTGATAGGGTGAGCTATCTTTGAGAACCCTGTGATAAACCTTCTGTAATAGCCCGCTAGACCCATAAAGGATCTAACTTCTACCACATTCCTTGGTGCTGACCATTCTTTGATGGCCTCAACCTTCTCAGGATCCACGACGATCCCTTCTTCTGAAATAATGTGCCCCAAGTAATGGATCTGCCTTTGATAAAACGAGCATTTGCTCAACTTGGAATACAGTTGGTGTTCTCTCAACACTTGCAACACCATCCTCATGTGTTGTTCTTGCTCTTCCTCTGACTTGGAATACACCAAAATGTCATCCAGGAAGACTATGACAAACTTGTCTAGATAGTCCCTGAATACACCATTCATCAAGCACATAAAAACAACAGGTGTGTTGGACAACCCAAACGGTACCACTTTGAACTCGTAATGACCATACCTTGTTCTAAAGGCGGTCTTGCTGATGTATTCATCCTTTATTCTTACCTGGTGATATCCTGATATGAGATCTATCTTCGAAAATATTTTCGCACCTTTCAACTGATCGAAAAGATGATTGATCCTTGACAGAGGGTACCTGTTCTTGATAGTTACTTTGTTCAGTTGTCTGAAATCAATGCACAACCTCAACGTCCCGTCCTTCTTCTTAATGAACAGGACCAGGGCACCCCAAGGTGACACGCTTGGGTGAATGTACCCCTTCTTTAGAATCTCTTCAAGCTACAATTGCAACTCTTTCAGCTCTGGTGTACTCATTCTATAAGGAACTTTCGACACTGGAGCTGCTCCAGGCATCAAATTTATAGAGAAATCGATATCTCTCTTCGGAGGTAGTCTGGGTACCTCCTGAAATATGTATTCAAACTTTGTTAGTACCACATGGTATCCAATATTTGAGACTTCATCTCTGGATGCTTCCTCCACACGAGATGCAAACAATTGATAGCCTTTTCTATAGAATTTCTTCAGTTGCATTGCCGAGATTTCTCTTACAACCACAACTCTGGGAATTCCTTGGACTGTTTTCCGATTCCCCTCCTCATCCAGGCATGTAAAATTCTTGTTACGACATTCCAGGAGGACATGGTGCTGGTCCAACCAGTCCATCCCAATTAAACAATCATAAGAGCCTAAAGGCAGAATATTCAATTCAGCCTTCGTGCTCAATCCCTTCATGTCCACAGGACAAGACTTAACCAACTCAGTGACTTTCCTCTTGGTTCCTGTAGCCAACTGCACTAATCAAAACTTTTCATGTTTTCTTCTTGATAAATGAAAAATTTCCACCACCCTAGGATCTGCATAAATATGGCTAGCCCCTGAATCAACTAAAATAGTAAATGGTTGGTTGTTAATCATACCTTCCACTTCAATCATGTGCGACTGAAATTCAGCTTTCTTGTTGTCCAGGTCTTCATATATCCTTGGAATTCTACTGCCCATGTCCTCCACTATTTCAGCTTGCTGAACATTGTGGACGACTCTCACTTTATCATTTCTGTGGGGGCAATCTCTGTACCTATGATATCCTTTACAACCCCAACACTCCATAGGTGGCGGTATTGGCATTTGCCCACCCACTTCAGCTTTCCTGGGCTCTCTAAAAGATGGTTGTGCCTGAGGACTGTTTCGAAAAAAGGGAGGCTTGTTTCCCTTCTGCCTCTGCTCTTTCCTGAACTTCTTCTGATCATCCCAAGCCTTCCGAAAAGTAGGTTTTTCCCTTTGCTGCTCATATAAGAATTTCTCCCTTCTTATTGTTTCTTCCATAGTCTTAGAATCATCATACTGAATCTTGTCACCAATGGAAGGTGGCAGTCCACTCAGATACCTCTGAATCTTGACAACCTCATCTTTGATGAATGGAACATACTTCAGTAATTCCAAAAACCTTCGTTCGTATTCATTAATGGTCATGCTGTCCAGCTTGAGTTCGAAGAAATCCTTCATCTTTCTGTCATAGTATATTTTAGTCAGGTATTTCCTCTCGAAATACCTCTTGAATTCCTTCCATGTGATATCTTTCTCTCTAATGTGTTGCACCTACAAAAACTGATCCCACCACATGGATGATTTTCCTTTTAGTTGATACATCACAATTCTTCCTTCTGCATGAGAGGAATAATTCTGCAGTTGGAAATATTTCCTCAGGCCAAGCAACCATGTTTCAACATCTTCCTCCTTATTATGTTCTCCATCGAACGTTGGAGGCTTGATATTGTTCATTTCCCCTTTCAATTCATCCATCCCAGATCTCCTGTGCTTTCTGGTAGGAGATGGGCTTGAACTACTGTTTTCTTCCCTACTGAAATACTTTGGGGAGCGACGACGATGTCTGCTGACACTCCTCAATCTTCTTTTTCTCTCAGGGGTCCTGACACTCCTTGATCTTCTTTTCCTCTCATGGGTCCTGCGACTCTCTCTCTTGCTTGAGTCACTCTCTTTTTTCAATTTCTTTTCTATTCCTTCCAGGCTCTTCAACATCTTTAATTTGAATTCACACTGCTGATCCCTGACCCTCATGAGCTTTTGGCTATCATCTCGGCGAGCCTGGGCATATTTTTTCAATCTTTCAATGAGATTCATCATATGTCATTCCTTATCCATCTCTTTTCTGTGCCCATTAGAGTTTGATCCTTCGACTCCCAAGTTGACATTCCTTCCTTCTCTTTCGTTTTCTGAATTGGCGGCAATCTGCACCTCTTCCATTTCTATACTTGGCATAGATTCACGGCTGACCTGACACTCGTTGAACTCTGCACACACAATGTGTAGTCAACAAACTTTTCTAGGCCTTAAACCGTTAATAAAACTTCAACATTCATAACCAACGTGAATAAGAAAAACGTTTCTAATCCACTAAGTTTTCCGAGCTCTATTTGGCTCTACAATTTTCGGGACTTTGGGACTTCGAGTTTCAGAGTTTTGGTCCATGAGGATCTAATAGTTAAATCCTCGACGGTTCCTTTTTCTTCGAAATTTTCAAGATTTCGGCACTTCGGTTTTTGGGTCTTCGGTACCCGGGAGTTCACGATGCAGTGACTCCCAACTTCTTGTCGCTACAACCCCCAAATTCCAAAAATTCTATTTCCTTTACCCTCCGGGTCCATAGAGCACAACTGTCTCCCACAAACTTAGTGACACATGGTGTCCTTATGAAGGTCCACCTGTCAACCATGCGGCCCCCACCTAACAGGTGTGCTACATGTTCGTATGAGCCCTCAACGCTCGACACTTCGTGACTTCCTCGTCGAAAAGAAATTCTTTCAACCCCCGAACCCCCGATACAAAATACCCTAGAAAGGTTATGATCCAATGGTTCTCCCGTGGCTTGGATCCAACGGTCTGGATCTCCTTCCCTAATCCTCGCAACTTGGAACTTCATGAAACCAAGAATTGGGTCTTCCCTCCAAACTCATGAACCTCGAATTCATGAAATGATCCAATGACGTGGGTTGAAATGAGATCAACGACTCATATTGACCATGATCAATGGTTCATGTTGATTCTTGATATTAGATTGGTGAGTTTGTCCAACTCCTAACCACCTTACAGCTCCACTGGATCCTACAGTCCTCATGATTTCCCGAGCTCTCCATGGAGAATTTTGACCACCCAATTCACTTGACAATGACTTTTGCCCAACGACTGAGTGTTCTCCCTCCTGAACTTAATTTCTATGTGACAGTTTTGATCTCCGTCTCCCTTTGAACAATTCAAAGGTGTTATCCCTCCTGAGCTTTGTAACACGGTCAAGTAGTCCGTTGACACTCAAAAACATTCCGAGGTCTGAAATTAGTCTTGCAGACACAATTTCTTCTCAAAAACTCGGTGCAAAGACAACTTATCTGGCCCATCCAGGCTCAGCATTGAAACTAGGCTCTGATACCATACTATAATGCTCCCCCGACCGTCATCCCCAGGGCCAGGCCAATGCTACTGTGCATAACAACAATCTCATACTTATTTATATATAACATGAATTTTAAACAAATGAAACACATTTAACTCAGAGTAAGCACTATATTACTGCTAACATGCAGATTTAATGGAAGTAACAGTAATTCATGAATACAACGGAATACATTATAATTATAAGAAACACAGGCATGCAAAACATAATTAAAGCATAAGCTAATACTTATCTTTGAAACTGTGGTAATTCCACCAACCATGTGCAAGCCTTCCACAAACCTCCCAGCCTTAGACCACGCTGCTCATCAAGCTCAGAAGTGGCTCACCCCCGAGGTGGGACTAAGCTCCACCCAAGGTAAGGAATCCTAAGCTAGGCTGAGGTTACAGGGAAACACACAGTCACAAGGAAGGATTCTCTCCCAGGAACCAGTTATGCCCACTGCCCACAGACTCTCTTTCCCCACATGCCTGTTCCACCCCAGAAGTATACACCTTCTCTGTCACCTAGACAGTCCTTCAGTTGCTATCCTCCCTTGCCTTGGGCTTCAACAACAGACCATACCAGAAATCTCCGAGCTTTGTGGAAGCTACAGGGTTCCTTCCAGGAGCTCTCTCCTTCCTCCGCGCACTCTCTCACCTGGAGAGAGTGTTGTATATACTGGCCAAAAATCCACATGTGGTTAAGAACTGCTCGACCACCACAATCCATTGGAACCCAGACTCGAACACCCTAGGGTAGAAACAGACAGGTGCAATAGCATAACCAGGCTCAGCAAGAATGGGACACTTCGATTTTCTCAATCTGACAACATGGGATAGACTCACGATTATGGTTTCTCAGGGGTGTGTGACAAACAATCCATGTAGGGGTCAACTCCGACTCAACGGTTCAGAATAGAGGGGGGGGGGTGTATCGGATTTCCTAGAAATAGACACAGACACAAGCCTCCTTCGGTTTCAGAATTGCATGAGGGTACTTCTGTAGAAGTCAGACTGGACTCACATTTAGATGATCGATGGTGGACTGGAGGAGGAACCCCCATCACGGCTCAATTCAACAGTTTTAACTGCATGCACTTGGGTTGACACTTGTCACCCATGAAACTGCATGCATTCCATCAGCATGCATTCCTCCCCACTTGGAAGTCACTTGTCATTCCAAAAGAACTTAGGATAAAACATATATTTCACATGGTCTTTTTGGAATAATATTAAAATATTATTCCCAAGGACTTAAGCCCCTAGGCTCAACACTTACCCCCTCTTCCCACCTTCCAGCCCCTAATCCCTTACCCACTCTGTGGAAGCTTAGTCCCCCATCACTCATTCATCGTGGTCGGTCTGCATGCAACGATGTTTATATTTTTATTAATAATGTGCATAGATACATGTACAAAATTAGTGTCTTGGCCTTCAACACTTAGTCTCTCTTGCCTAATAATCACATAAGCCCACCAGCTTATATAAAATTGGCTCACTAGCCTATAAAACATAATTACAATTCATTTCATAAACATGATTTACAACAGGGCTCGACCTTGGGGACATTACAATGGCACTGCAAATTGTAGTTTCCTCCACCTACCAACCCCTTTACCTCTGCTGGCACATATTTCTTATCCATCTGCACATTTTCAGCCTCATCCACTGAAATTGAATCAAATTTTCTACCAGAGCTATTGTGCCTATTTATCTCTTGGCCCTTGTTGTCTATGCTACGATACAAAAACTACTACGAAATTGCGCTACAGATCCCCTGTTCCAGTGCTGCAAATTATGTGTCAACCCAGTGTCATCATCTTTGCTCACATTTCTTGCATCATCTCTTTTCCTTCACGATGTCATTTTATATTTTCATTTCAAAGTCTGTTTACGGTGAATATTTTAGGAGCCTTTTATTTTAAAATGATGATGACCCTACATGGTGGTTTTTATGTTAGCCTAAAACTTGACAGTGCTACCTCCCGCATATATTTTCTGTGAAGGGCGTTTCTTCCTTTTCTAAGCCATCAAATTATTCTCTCACTAGTTCAGAAGTCAATTGAAGGGAAACCCTGAAAAACCTAGATAAGGACCACCATTCAAAACCAAGACTTCTATCCTTTCTTGGATTCCCATACCTCTCATAACATTGTAGTGTTTGGTCTCTTGTTTCTATCAATGGATACACCTCAGCAAAAGAAGTCTCATAAGGGTGGGAGCGCAGTTAGGAACGAGCCTTCTAATATGCACTTGTTTGATGCCAAACCTCTAATCAGGGAGGTCTTCCAAAGGGTTGGCTGCCTAAATTTATGTCAAAATATGCAGAGGGGACACCCTGAGGTAGCCAGGGAATTTGCTTTAAACTTTGATGGCACTAAGACCAAGGTAGGAACCCTTGATATGGAAGTATATCAGGCCACCATTGCAACAACCACTGAGATACCCAACACTGGTGAAAGATGGTTCAAATATATGACTCTTAATGCAGCCTTTTCTAAATATTTCTTCAAACCAGAACATCATAAAGATAATTTGTCTAAGGGAGTGCCTAGTAGCCACTTGGTTGAGGGTTTTGAAAAACTGTTGAAAGTCATCCAGAGGTATTTTACATGTGAGGGAAGATTCAATATGATATACTAGTATCAAATTAGTATTTTTCTACACTTCACAGGAAATGAATTAATGAACATCCATTTCTATCTATTTAGGAGTATGGGAAAAATGGCTGATAGGGTCCAAGCCAAGTCCAAGGCTGTGGACACCAGTGTTTTCCACTTAGGACTGATCATGATGCTTGTAATGGAAGAATTGAAGAAAATAAACCTCACTTGGGAGAAATTCATTGCCTCTACTATTCTGCCGCTAGATGTATCCCCTACCCCTCAATCCAGGGCGCAGAGCCCTTTTCCAGCTAGTAGTGTTGCCCAAATAGAAAAAAGAAAAAAGAGAAAGGGGAAACACATTTCCCAAGATAAATAAGTTCCTAAAGAAGTTGAAGAAGAAGAAAGGGAAGCCCATCACTCCCAACAAAGGGAACTTTCACCTCAGCTTGCACCTGAACTAAAGGAATTTCCCTTAGCCAAAAGTACATCCAAAAAGGGGAGAATGTTACACTTTCCTTCACCTACTGTAGCAGTTGAGAATCCTGATCATCAGCCCATAATGAATATGATGAATTAGAAGTCATAACCAAGTCTCCTGTTCAAAAGATAAGGGTAAGGGTGAAACTATTGAGAATCCTGTTGAAGTCATCAACATCACCACTCCCCCTGATAACCCCACCTTCAAGAGATTGATCAAACAACTTAGGGATGCAAGAAAGGAAATTTCCCACTTGAAGGGAGAACGAGTGGATGAGAGGAGAAAGATGAATGAGGTCATGGATATGTATAAGGAAACTCTTGAGCTATCTCGGTTGACAGTGATAATATTTCTGCCCCTGCATAGACAACTTAGAAACTTGTACAAGAAAAACATAGACTTGCAATACCAGAACAAAAAACTTAAAGAGGAGTTGCAACCCTTCAAGGATGATATAGCCCAAAGAAATATCAATGTACTATCCCAAGATAAAATGGGGAGAAGTGCCAGATTAAGAAGATAAATTGGAGAGGATGAAAAACCCCATTTTTGATGATGATCAACTTTTTCATTTTAAGGTTTTGAGTGAAGTGTCATAATTATACCTACTCGAGGCATATATAGGCTTATACTTCTTCTGCTAAGATTTTTTGGGTTTTGGGCTCAATTGCATGACGCAAAAAATTACAGAGCATTTCGTAACACCTGACGCTACTGAATTATCTGCATAGATAGGATTGCAGATTCGCTACGGAAAGCACTGCAGAATCATCTAGCCAGACAGAAAGTGACAGTTTGCTATAGAAATTTTTTGAAAAATAGTTTTCACAGGTGGGCACTATGAAATCTTCTACCAAATGCGCTACAAAATCTGATACAAAACAATTTTACATAGGCGGGAGCTACAAAATCTGCTATTGGATGCGCTACGAAAAGTTGCTATGAACTGGATGATACAGTCAACATTTATGGATTCGCTGCCCTTTCTAGATTTGATGGATTTGGAGGGAATAAATGGTCACCAGGAGGTATATGAAACTCAACACAAAGGCTTGGAGGACACATGGCACTGATGGAGATGTGCCCAAGGAACAACAAATTATGTCATGATCATTTTGTTAGAGTTGTTGCCAACATGCTCCATGTTTCTTGCAGTCTGTTAGTTCCACTTGTACATATGTTAGACTAGCAGTCTTTGGTGGATAATTCTAGGTTAGAGAGGCCAACTCGCACTTCAAGATGTTGCTTACTGTTTAAACTATATATACAATAGGAGAATGTTATTTTTAGGTTTGAATGGTTGAGCAGAGCTCCCTATTGTAATATTTTGATAACACATAGCCATACTCTGGTTTATGTATGAGATCCGAGATATTTTGATTAATAGAAGTGAACCTCTTTTCATTATCTTACTTCTTCTTACATTGATTTCTCATTATTGGATGATCCTTATGAGATGTTATAGCTATGTTATAATGGATGTTTGATTATGATCCCGCTATAAATGTTTTCAGTGTTTTAAAGTTTAGTTCAAGAGGTTCTTGTGACTTATATTTTTCTTCACCTATCTTCTAGAAGGCCTAATGCTTATAGCATACCTATTCATATTCCTCACCAAGTCTTCCATCTACTCACATTTATCTTTAAATCACTGACTGAAGTTAACCAAACCCCATTTGCTTATGCATACTAGCTTAGATTTTCTGTGTTGGAACATTGCTATGCTAAGTTTTGTCCATTTGACATTCTATCATACATATACATTCACATTTAACCTATTTGAGGGGTGCTGGTCTTATTCTCTTGCAATATGAGGGTGACTCTCAGTGCTAACACCTTGCACGCTCCATGATTGTCCTGTTCATCCTTTCTAACACACCATTTTCTTGTGGTGTTCCTGGAACTGTTTTCTTTCTACAAATCCCATGGTATGAACAATAATCATCAAACTCCTTGCTACAATATTCACCTCCATTTTATGATCTGAGACACTTCAACCTTTTTCCTTTCTCATTCTCAACCAAATCTTTCCATTTCTTAAAAGTATCAAAAACATCATATTTTTGTCGAATGCAATAAACCCAAGTTTTTCTAGTTGCATCATCAATAAAAGTAACATAATAATGAGAGCCACGAAGAGATGATATTGAGCTGTTCCCCATACATATGTATGCACAATCTCTAATCTTTCACTCTTCTTTTCTTTTTTGACTCTGAGAAATATGACTCTCTTGTGTTTTCCATAAACACAATGCTCACAGAAATCCAAATCAATTTGTTTAAGATTTGGAAACAAATTTATTTTGTGAATTATATGCATCCCCTTCTCACTCATGTGTCCAAGCATATGATGCCACAATTTTGTATCCACTCCTGTAGAAGCTAAATATATATAAGAGTCAGTATTACCATTACATAAATACAATGTAGCTACCTTCTCTCCTTTTGCAATCACCAGTGATGCTTTGGTGAACTTCCACACCTTATCTGTAAATATGGATATACAACCTTCACTTTCCAACTGCCCTATTGAAATTATATTTTTCCTTAGATATGGAACATGTCTTACCTCTTTCAACAACCATTGGTTTCCATTGCTTTGCTTTATTTTTACCTTTCCCATTCCAACAATTTTGCATTGTGCATCATCACCTAAATGAACCTGTCCAAAATCACCTTAAACATAATCTAGAAAATGTTTCCTATGGGGTGTGGCATGAAATGAAGCCCCTGAATCTACAAGCCAAGACTCATAAATATTATCTACATAAAGAATCAAAGCATCTTGTAACACATCACCTCTTACATTTTCTTCCTATTTTTTTCTCTTGCTATCCATCTCTTTGTTTCTTAAGAGCTCTGCAATCTTTCTTTAGATGTCCTTTCTCCCCACAATTCCAACACTCTATCTTTCCAAATATGGATTTGGATCTTCCCATCCTAGAATTCCCACGATTCCTTGATCCCTTTCCTCTATCCTTTTGTCTTCCTTTGTTCTCCATGTTTAACGCATTACCTGATGTCTCACCTGTGATTTTCCCTCACATTTCCTCACTAAGGATAACACCAACAACATCATCAAATTTTAAAGTGTTTGAAACATAGATAGAGTTACTTACAACCATGACCAAGCCGTTCCAACTTTCTAGAAATGAGCACAAGTTTAGAAGATCCCTGACCTCATAATCAAAGTCCACTTTTATAGAACTTAGTTGATTAGTAACCGTATTAAATTCATTTAAATGATCTGCAACGGACCCACATTATGACATCTTCATATTAAATAATCTCTTCATTAGAAATACCTTATTGGACGCCGAGGGTTTTTCATACAGTTTAGACAATGCATCCATCAACTCCTTCGTTGTATTTTCTTTCGGAATATTGAAAGACACCGACATTGACAGGCTTAGCCATATCATTCCTAGTGCCTTTCTATCAAGAACCTCCCATTCTTCTACCTTCATGGCAGTCATCTTATTTTCTATTCCACCCAATGGTAGGAATAGATCCTTATGATATAAATAATCTTCCATCTGCATCTTCCATAATTGGTATTTTTGGTCGTTAAATTTCTCAACCCCAAACTTTCCATCTTCCGCCATTGTTCCCACTCGAACCATGAACCCTCTTTTTCTGGGAGTTACCTTTCTCTCTGATATCAATTGTTAGAAAAACAAGATCGTGGAGAAATAAAATAAAACAAAGGCAGAAATAAAACATAGAAGATACAAAATACAATAGAGACACAGATATACGTGGTTCCCCCAGTGTGGGCTACGTCCACT
>JZKD02S1719138.1:33669-85320 GCA_000966675.3 Picea glauca
TGGTTGAGGGTTTTGAAAAACTGTTGAAAGTCATCCAGAGGTATTTTACATGTGAGGGAAGATTCAATATGATATACTAGTATCAAATTAGTATTTTTCTACACTTCACAGGAAAGGAATTAATGAACACCCATTTCTATCTATTTAGGAGTATGGGGAAAATGGCTGATAGGGTCCAAGCCAAGTCCAAGGCTATGGACACCAGTGTTTTCCACTCAGGACTGATCATGATGCTTGTAATGGAAGAATTGAAGAAAATAAACCTCACTTGGGAGAAATTCATTGCCTCTACTAATCTGCTGCTAGATGTATCCCCTACCCCTCAATCCAGGGTGAAAATCCCTTTTCCAGCTAGTAGTGTTTCCCAAACAGAAAAAAGAAAAAAGAGAAAGGGAAAACACATTTACCAAGATAAAGAAGTTCCTAAAGAAGTTGAAGAAGAAGAAAGGGAAGCCCATCACTCCCCACAAATGGAACTTTCACCTCAGCCTGCACCTGAACTAGAGGAATTTCCCTAAGCCAAAAGTACATCCAAAAAGGGGAGAAAGTTACAGTTTCCTTCACCTGCTGCAGTAGTTGAGAATCCTGATCATCATCCCATAATGAATATGATGAAACAAAATTCATAACCAAATCTCCTGTTCAAAATAAATATAAGTGTAAGGGTGAAACTATTGAGAATCCTGTTGAAGTCATCAACATCACCACTCCCCCTGATAACCCCACCTTCAAGAGATTGATCAAACAACTCAGGGATGCAAGAAAGGAAATTTCCCACTTGAAGGGAGCACGAGTGGATGAGAGGAGAAAGATGAATGAGGTCATGGATATGTATAAGGAAACTCTTGAGCTATCTTGGTTGACAGTGAGAATATTTCTGCCCCTACATAGACAACTTAGAAACTTGTACAAGAAAAACACAGACTTGCAATACCAGAACAAAAAAATTAAAGAGGAGTTGCAACCCTTCAAGGATGATATAGCCCAAAGAAATCTCAATGTACTAGACCAAGATAAAATGGTGATAAGTGTTGCTACAATAAGGAGAAGTGCCACATTAAGAAGATAAATTGGAGAGGATGAAAAACCCCATTTTTGATGATGATCAACTTTTTCATTTTGAGGTTTTGAGTGAAGTGTCATAATTATACCTACTCGAGGCATCTATAGGCTTATACTCCTGTTAAGATTTTTTTTGGTTTTTGGGCTCAATTGCATGACACAAAAAATTATAGAGCATTTCGTAACACCTGACGCTACTGAATTATCCGCACAGATAGGATTGCAAATTCGCTACGAAAAGCACTACAAAATCATCTAGCCAGAGACAAAGTGACAGTTTGCTATAACAAGTTGTTGAAAAATAGTTTTCATAGGTGGGCTCTATGAAATCTGCTACCAAATGCACTACAAAATTTTATACAAAACAATTTTACATAGGCGGGCACTACGAAATTTGCTATCGGATGCACTACGAAAAGTTGCTACGAACTGGCTAATACATTCAACATTTCTGGATTCGTTACCCTTTCTAGATTTGATGGATTTGGAGGGAATAAATGGTCACCAGGTGGTATATGAAACTCAACAAAAAGGCTTGGAGGACACATGGCACTGATGGAAATGTGCCCAAGGAACAACAAATTATGTCATGATCATTTTGTTAGAGTTGTTTCCAACATGCTCCATGTTTCTAGCAGTCTGTTAGTTCCACTTGTACATATGTTAGATTAGTAGTCTTTTGTGGAGAATCCTATGTTAGAGAGGCCAACTCACACTTCAAGATGTTTCTTACTATTTAAACTATATATACAACAGGAGAATGTTATTTTTAGGTTCGAATGGTTGAGCAGAGCTCCCTATTGTAATATTTTGCTAACACATAGCCATACTCTGGTTTGTGTATGAGATCCGAGATATTTTTATTAATAGAAGTGAACCTCTTTTCATTATCTTACTTCTTCTTACATTGATTTCTCATTATTGGATGATCCTTATGAGATGTTATAGCTGTGTTATAATGGATGTTTGATTATGATCCTGCTGTAAATGTTTTCAATGTTTTAAAGTTTAATTCAAGAGGTTCTTGTGACTGAGATTTTTCTTCACCTATCTTCTAGAAGGCCTGATGTTTATAGTATACCTATTCATCTTCCTCACTAAGTCTTCCATATACTCACATTTATCTTTAAATCACTGACTGAATTTAACCAAACCCCATTTTCTTATGCATACTAGCTTAGATTTTCTGCGTTGGAACATTGCTATGCTAAGTTTTGTCCATTTGACATTCTATCATACATCTACATTCACATTTAACCTATTTGAAGGGTGCTGGTCTTATTCTCTTGCAATATGAGGGTGACTCTCAGTGCTAACACCTTGTACACTCCATGATTGTCATGTTCATCTTTTCTAACACACCATTTTCTGGTGGTGTTCCTGGAACTGTCTTCTCTCTACGAATCCCATGGTATGAAAAATAATCAAACTCCTTGCTGCAATATTCACCTCCATTTTCTGATCTGAGACACTCCAACCTTTTTCCTGTCTCATTCTCAACCAAATCTTTCCATTTCTTTAAAGTATCAAAAACATCAGATTTTTGTCAAATGTAATAAACCCAAGTTTTTCTAGTTGCATCATTAATAAAAGTAACATAATAATGAGAGCCACGAAGAGATGATACTGAGCTGGTCCCCATACATCTGTATGCACAATCTCTAATCTTTCACTCTTCTTTTCTTTTTCAACTCTGAGAAATATGACTCTCTTATGTTTTCCATAAACACAATGCTCACAGAAATCCAAATCAATTTGTTTAAGATTTGGAAACAAATTTATTTTGTGAAGTATATGCATCCCCTTCTCACTCATGTGTCTAAGCATATGATGCCACAATTTTGTATCCACTCCTGTAGAAGCTAAATATATATAAGAGTCAGTATTACCAGTACATAAATACAATGTAGCTACCTTCTCTCCTTTTGCAATCACCAGTGATGCTTTGATGAACTTCCACACCTTATCTGTAAATATGGATATACAACCTTCACTTTCCAATTGCCCTATTGAAATTATATTTTTCCTTAGATCTGGAACATGTCTTACCTCTTTCAACAACCATTGGTTTCCATTTCTTTTCTTTATTTTTACCTTTCCCATTCCAACAATTTTGCATTGTGCATGATCACCCAAATGAACCTGTCCAAAATCACCTTGAACATAATCTAGAAAATGTTTCCTATGGGGTGTGGCATGAAATGAAGCCCCTGAATCTACAACCCAAGACTCATAAATATTATCTACATAAAGAATCAAAGCATCTTGTAACACATCACCTCTTACATTTTCTTCCTATTTTTTTCTCCTGCTATCCATCTCTTTGTTTCTTAAGAGCTCTACAGTCTTTCTTTAGATGTCCTTTCTTCCCACAATTCCAACACTCTATCTTCCCAAATATGGATTTGGATCTTCCCATCCTAGAATTCCTGCGATTCCCTGATCCCTTTCCTCTATCCTTTTGTCTTTCTTTGTTCTCCATGTTTAATGCATTACCTGATGTCTCACCTGTGCTTTTCCCTCACATTTCCTCACTAAGGATAACACCAACAACATCATCAAATTTTAAAGTGTTTGAAATAGAGATAGAGTTACTTACAACCATGACCAAGCCGTTCCAACTTTCTGGCGATGAGCACAAGATTAGAAGATCCCTGACCTCATAATCAAAGTCCACTTTTATAGAACTTAGTTGATTAGTAACCGTATTCCATTCATTTAAATGATCTGCAACAGACCCACATTATGACATATTCATATTAAATAATCTCTTCATTAGAAATACCTTATTGGACGCCAAGGGTTTTTCATACAGTTTAGACAATGCATCCATCAACTCCTTCATTGTCTTTTCTTTCGGAATATTGAAAGACACCGACATTGACAGGCTCAACCATATCATTCCTAGTGCCTTTCTATCAAGAATCTCCAATTCTTCTACCTTCATGGAAGTCATCTTATTTTCTATTCCACCCAATGGTAGGAATAGATCCTTATGATATAAATAATCTTCCATCTGCATCTTCCATAATTGGTAGTTTTGGTCATTAAATTTCTCGACCCCAAACTTTCCATCTTTCGCCATTGTTCCCACTCGAACCATGAACCCTCTTTTTCTGGGAGTTACCTTTCTCTCTGATATTAGTTGTTAGAAAAACAAGATCGTGGAGAAATAAAATAAAACAAATGCATAAATAAAACATAGAAGATACAAAATACAATAGAGACACAGATATACGTGGTTCCCCCAGTGTGGGCTATGTCCACCAGAGAAATTTCCATGTCCGTCCTTTATTATTATCTAGCAAATGAAGGGATACAAACTACATCACACCCACTATAACTTCCTCTTATTTCTCTCACAATATCCTCACTGAGAATAAAATATTCACAATGATACATAGCCACAATACATTTCCCTCATAAAAGAGAGTTTCCTTCTAGGGAAAAAAATCCTAACATAACTTCTACCATCAGATCTGTGACCTTATAATGAACGGTCTAGATTTACTATAAAATTACAATATACATTTACAAGGAAAATTTTCCTTCGGGGGATTTTCCCCCGAACCCCCATAAGGGGCTCGCTTGCCCCCAGATCCCCCAACTGGCGGGATAGCCCCCCGGACCCCGCAGGGGGGTAACCCCCCCTGCACTCCCCCACGTGGAGGAGTGTAGATTCTTCTAGGGTTTAAAGTCTTCATGGGGTATAAACACAGATAAAAACAAAGACCTCTAAATCAAGAAGATAATCAGGCTCCACATCCAACAATATGGCTATGTATCATTGCGGATATTGTATTATGAGTGAGGAGACTGTGATAGAAAGAAGAGGATGTTACAATAGGTGTGTTGTAGTTTGTATCCCTTCATTTGCTAGATAATAATAAAGGAGGGACCTGGAAATTTCTCTGGTAGACATATCCCACACTGGGTGAACCACATATATCTGTGTCTCTATTGTATTTTGTATCTTCTGTGTTTTATTTTATTGCTCCATGATCCTGTTTTTCTAACAACAATATAAGGGGTCATAGTGTCTCATTCATGGGTACCTTTGTAGAGGGTGTGTGGTACCTTCGTTCGCAATGCAGTTTTTCCAAGCCCATCAATTGCCTTTAATATTTCTTTCTTTATTTTCTTTCAATATAGCATAAGGATAGATTGAAGGTCACTGCCCTGGCATGGTGACCAGGTGGTGGCAATGTCACCCACAAATACCTAATGGAAATGAGAAGGTTGGCTCGTGATAAGACCCCCTTTCTCTCAACCATGCAATTGAGAGACATTGCCCTAGTTTGGTGACTAGATGATGACAATGTCATACCACTAGATATCCATGGACGTGATAGGTCGACTCGTGATGAGACCTCCTATCCTTCAACTAACCTTTTAAGCATTTTATTTTATTGTGGGTCCCTTTTATTCAAAGATAAGCGTTTCATTGCTTTCTTGGGTGATCCCTAGGTGAAGCATCTAGAAGGTTTATATGAGGCTTTTATATTTTACCTAACAACAACCCCTCTGGGCCTTTAGCCCCTTCTTCCCATAGAATTAGGGACAACCATTTCTTGGGTCAATACACCCTAAAACCCCAAGAGATAAGGAAATGGAGGGGAATACTGATGGAAAGTGGTAAGTATGGTCAGGAACGTTGGTACGATGGCTCATCAAGGGATTTCCCAGTATAAAACCCATCCCCAAGGAAAACCACTTACTAGGGTACACTGTCAACCACCAAGGTGAAGCAGGTCAAAAGGCATAATGTCCAAGAACATATCATGGAATTTAGAGAAATCTAATATATAAAATAATAAAATGTATTAAACTATTCTCACCATAATACTAACTTGTACCTCATGGAGCAAGGCCCACTTCCTTCCGGAAGCCAGCTGGTGTGGTGGATGCCATCTGCAAAACTGTGACCATTTGTGGTGGTGAGTGGGTTTTCCATCTGTGAAAAATGGTATTGCTAGTCATGTAGTCTCTTGACACTCAATATCTTCAACTCAAGGGCCTCAAGACATGATCTCATTAGTTATCCACAAAATGGGGATAACAAGTCCCTAACAAGATCATTGATTTTTCTTTAGGTTCCTGTGTGTAGTTGAACTAACCAAGACTTTTCATGCTTACATCTCTTCAATTTAAATCTTTCAACCAGATTAGGATCTATATATCTATGACTAGCTCCAAAATCAATCAAAATAGAGATGGGTTGACAATCAATATTAACTTCCACCTCAATCATGTGGGATTGGTAGTATGCTTGTCTATTTTCCAAAGATGCATAAATCCTTGGAAATATTCTACCCATGTCCTCCATTGTATCAAATTATTGTATTTTATGTACAATCCTCATCCTATCTTCTTTACGAGGACAATATTTATACATATGGTCTCCCTCACATCTACAACACTTTATGGTTGGTGTCTTAACATTTTCCCCAAGGAATATCATATTAGGCTCAATTTGTGCTTTCTTCCCTTCCTAATATGACTATGAGTTGTTCATAAAGAAAGGTGGCTTGAATCCATTCCCCCTTATTGCCCAAAAAAAGTTGATCAAATCTTTTGTATTTCTCTTTGTATAGTCCATTCCTATAATTCCTCCATATTTAGAAATTTTTTAAATCAAACAATATTTAGAGACCACCATGGGTTCCTAAGAAATTACATTACTACTCCAAAGTTCACCAGCTTGCATAACACTCTATTTAAATTCCACAGCCTCCATCCTACACTATTCACACTTAGATTTTTTTTTGAATATGGGCATCCAGCCACATGTGTGGAGCACCATTCCTTTCACTTTGTCACCCCACTGTCCGCTCGTCCACGGTCCTGCGATCCCGATTAGAATCTACCACACCATCCTTCTCATCCACTATCTCATCATCTCACTCATCCACTATCTCGCCGCCCCACTCATCCATCTTCTCGATCGTCTTCCACCCCGCAAACCCTCTATCTTGTGACACTAAAACACTTTATACCCTTTCCCGTTCAAATTTCCCAACCTATATTAAATCACTATTTCTAGAAATTACTACCACTCATATGTTGTTAATACAATTATTAATAGCGATATTCTTAAGGAAATCTTCCATAAATGTTAATACGATTTATCCTTTAAATCCTCAAATTAAGAGATTTTGAACATGTTAAAACGAAACAAGTGTTTTTTGATATTGTCAACTTGAAGAACTATTGTTAAATCTATCACCTTGGCTAATACGTCAACTCAAAGAAAAGAACAATTTTGTGGAGACACCATAAATATTTTGGGACGAGAAGATCAGGGATTTCAGTGGTCACAAGCTTACAAGTGGTATTCCACATTACCATCCCCAGAGAATAATTTGAATAAGATATGGACATCTGGAATCACATCAACAGGGTGTGTGCTAGAGATGTATATGACTTCAAGGAATTGATTTTGTGGTGTGTTGATAAGTTTGATAAGGAAAGAATAATCATTCAATTACAAGGAGAAACACCTGTTTCTTTATCCCCCCTATATTTTTAAAATAATTCTTAGACTCCCTGAACCAACCATGGTTTTCAAGAGTGCTAAAGCTAAGGATTTTCTTAAGACAAAAAAAGAGGAACCAAAATTTTACAGATCTACCTTGAAGATCCACCATTTTTTCTTGAATACTTCTCCAGTACTCAAGTATCTTCACCAGATTATCCCTAAAAATAAATGGAATGGTTATTTTCCAGGATAACCAAACAAGAGTCCACAACTACCGTCCCCAATATTGCTTTATATATATTGCATTTTTCAATTCATGAGATAGCCATTTTCGACTGGTCAAACATTATTTCAAGTGAATTATTCTTCCATCTTGGAAACTTTCACAACGGTAAAAGGTTCTACATGTATCGTTATTTTATTTTTCCCGTGACTTACTGTCACATGTTCAAGGACCTACCCATGGCCAAAAAGTTGAACTATAAAACTGACCTTGTACAAGTGTGGTATCGTGCACTCTAGAAGAAAAATGTTGTGTACAATTTTTATGAGGTACACAATGCTTTTGTTTCTTCTTTCAAAAGATTAATTTATGGTCCTAATACATTGAGGTTGTCACTGGAGGATGCATCCTTCCTATCTGTAAAATGAAGCTTCAAAGCTATGGATGATTTTAGTATCATCATAATTTATTGCTCACATAAAAAACCTTCACTTTTAACCTTTTATGTTTGTGACAAATTGTTCATAGTTGAAGTATGTAAACAATACAAGTTTTGGGCACACTTTTTTAATGAAAAAAGGAAAAAACAATTTATCCCCTTAGCATGGAAGATTGGGGAATTTACCGTGAAAAGTATTTCCCATTTAGATGAAACTTCAACTCATTTTTATTTATTTAACCTCAAGAAAGCTAATGTGATCATATTTTTCGACCCTAGCCAACTATTCATGACACACATGAAATCAGTGGGATACAACATGGCATTGTCCAAGGCAATTTTATTTGGATATGGAGAAGATGACAATCAAAATCTTCAAGGGTTGTTTGCTGAAAAAAGGAAAGATGATATTGATATTGTGGTCAATACCAATGACCATAATAGACAAGAAGGATGATTTACAAATGAAATAAGTTCTTGGTCCCTGAACATTTCCCCAAAAAGAAGCTCAACCAAAGGAAAACCACAAAATCCAACCCAAGAACGGAATAAGTCTTCAATTGATAATTATGATGATCGAGGAGACCAAAACCCTCCAAAGGGAAATATTGATAAGCCACACACACTCCCAATTTCCATTAAAATAAAAAGAGATACAAACAAAGAGGGGGAAGATGAAGCAGTACCTGAAAATGAAATTGGTCCAGAAGATATAGATATTGACATGAACGTTGAAGATATATAAGTTGCAGGCGAGGAACAAAGACTACTCGAGAGTAGAACAATCACAATAGAATTGGATACCCAAGAGCCGATTGTATTTGAAGAAGAGTCCCTTACTGTGCATCATGTTGTATTCAATAGAAACTCAAGAAAATTAATTGAAAAAGTAAATTCAAAGAATAAGAAAATTCATGAGAAGCGGAAATAAAAACTTGATTTTCAGGGGGTTACACCCTCTAAAGTCATGGAATTCCATGAGGCCACAGGGGAAGCCTTGAAATATTCAATTGGATATTTAGAAAATGAGAATGTGATTTTGAAGGAAAAAGTAAGAGAATTAGAAAGTGCCTTGATGCCACCACCTTTGTTTTCTAGTCCCATCACCACTATACAACCATAATTGAAGACTCTATAAGATAAACCATAGTTGAGATCAATATTAAAATGAATGTTAAGTTTATTAGCTTCCATCAGGAAATATGTTGGTGACAACATACATAAAATAATATCTTTGATTCTTGAAACATGGGAGTTGGAAACGAGCTCAGTCTCTTTGGGTTTGAGGATCACACACTTTGGGAAATATCTCCAAGCAGACTTGGAAAATGATAAATAATTCTATAAAGGAACTGTTGCTTCTTTCAACACAAGGGTTTGAAGCCTCAATGAATCTCGGCGAAAGGAGGAGGATTTTATTTCAACTCTTTGTTTAAGGTAATTAAAAGCATATTGGGTTAAGAGAATTAAACATTTAAAATAAATGTTAGTGGAATGTGATGCCATTAGTTCAAAAAGAGGTGAATTACTCTTAAAATTAGTTGGGTCAATTGAAGATGTGGAGGACCCACATTTAATCATGAACTCAATACTTCTATATAAAGAACAAATGAACAAAAAGCTGGACTCCCTAAAAATCTCATCGACATAAAGGTTTAACAATTTGATTGAATACTAAAAGACAGAAGTAGAAGGGTGGCTTGTCCTTTATACAAACAAGAATGATGATATCGAATATACCCTCCACCAAATCACAATGGATTTTAAATATCTTGAAAAATAATTATTTGATATCAAAGTTAGATAAGAGATAACAATTTCACCCACGATAGAATACATTGAAAATTGGTTAAATAATGATTTAATCAAAATAACAGAATCAGATTAGGAAAAAACAATTACAACCGGTCAGGCAGTTCTAGCCAAATAAAGTATAAAGTACATTCCATCTAGAAAATGAGTCATCGAGATAATCCATCACTCTAATTCAAGTGGTCATTTTCATAATTTCTGATCCTCCTTCTCATTTAGAAATCATCCAACTCATGTCTTTTGATTCAGTGAAAACTCAGAGCCAATTTCTAATTGTTTCTCTCTTTTCGTCCAGGTGCAGGTCTTACTTTTAAAGGTCCATGGGAGCCCAATCCCAGTCCATTTGGATAAATTCCTTTTATTTTATTGAAAACTTTACATTTCATTGTCAAACCAGACATTTATTTTTAAGTTCCCCAGAGAACTATTTCGGGGCATAGCTCTAATGATTTCTCAGACTTTGATATTTTTGAGTATGATGTTTTTGGAGTGTGCTCATCATAATCATTTTCAGTTTTAAATGCAATACTCATCTAAAGTTCTTTTCATAGTGGCTCTATATCTTTTCCATCTCATGATATGACCAATCTTGCCTATATTGTGATGGGTGTGAGAAACATGATAATATTATATGTTATTGCCTTTATTTATATATAATATTGTAAAGATATTGTATTTCTTTCTTGGACAAGTTCCTTCTCCCTTTTTTAGGAACTTTTCTTTTTGTGATTACATTATTTGTTAAAACTGTATTTTCATAATTTTAGTAATATAATTACAGAGGATCACTACCTTTTTAAAAATGCAGGGGGCTTTATCCTCCTATTTTTGTTTTTGAGATATTAAACAATTTCAATCATCAACACCCCTTTGATCCATATTTACTTTGTTTTTGTCGTCCCAAGCTTTGTGAAAAGATGGCTTTCTCTTATTCTACTAATACAAATACTTGTATTTCTTCATGGCTTCCTCCAAAGTATTGGGCTCATCAAATTGAATTTTATCCCTTGTAGAATGATGGAATCCCCGTCTTGTCTTCTCTTGGTTCATGTTATCTGCGGTGATGGTTTAGTATTTTGTAACCTGGACTGATCGGACAGGTCCTCTCCCTACTCGGCGATAGAGTGAATACTTCATCCGGTGGGGGTGTTTCCCATTTTGGATCCAATCCTTAGGTGGTCTCTGTGTCAACAACGCCCTTCTCTCCCTGTCTATCAGCTCGTAGGAGCATGCATTGTAAACAAAATTATACTTCTAATATAATCTTGAGTTATTTTTTCTTGGAAAAAAAGAATGATGGAATCCCACTAAAAAATATCTTAATTTTAACCTTCTCATCCTTCATGAAACCCACATACCTCAAAAGCTCCAAGAATTTTCTTCCATGTTCCTCCATGGCCATGATGATTCCTAATTTAAGTTCAAATAATTATAGCATTTTATTTTCATAATAGTTTTCTAATAAGGACTATTGCCGTAAATATTTATCGAATTGATTACAAGAGATCATTTTCTCCTTAATATGATTGACCTGCTTTAGTTGGTCCCACCACATGGAATCTTTCCTCTGAAAATGATATATGGAAATCCTTGTTTTCAATTTTGATGAATAATTATGCAACTAAAAATATTTTCTCATGCCCAACAACCAAGCTTCAACATTTGCACCCTTCCTATTGTTTCCATCAAATGCTGGTGGCTTGAGCCTTTTGATATCTCCTTTAAAATTGTATAAATAAATCCTTATCTTCTGATGTCAGACATGAGACCTACTTGGGATGCTCTCTGATTCTAAAAATACAGGTTATTTTCTAGCTAAATGTCTAGGTGAATGGTGATGCCTATTAAAAATTCTTGAGTTCTTAGGCCCTCTCTAGTCATCCCTCCTATCATGATATGTGTTCTCTACCATATGAATTATGTTGGAATCATCCCTCCTATCATGATATGTGTGCTCTACCATATGAATTATGTTGGACTCCTTGTTGAATTTTCTTTGTGAGTTATTTAGACTCTATAGTAGTCAAGAAATATTTTTTTTCTACTGATCTTGAGATATTATAAACCTTTCATTATCTTCTTTGTATCTTTGCATTTCTCTTTGTAATCTCTTCATTATATCTATAGACTCCACCCTGCTTCTATGTCCATTGGATTTTGTTTCTACATTTTCCAAACTGATATTTGATCCTATGATTTCATCTCCATTGCTATAAGATCCTTTCACATCATCCATCTCTCTAGTATTCATACCAAGCTTGATATGTTATAATTGTACCTCTAGTTTTTTAAAAACTCTCATGCAACAATTTATATTATATAAAATCATAAGAAAAATTATTACACTATACAATGTTGGAAATATTATTCCTAATTTATGCATCTTTCATGCCACTAGAAAAAATTATTTGATTTCTTGAGAATTCCACTATTCAAATTCCACTTTTGGGTTGATAGTTATCTGGATTACTCTCCTCAAAATATTTCCAATGGATACTTTCTTTCTCAATTTTAATCTTTGAGAAATAATTTATGGCCCTTTAAAGTTTCCATTTCTACTCAATTATGCCCTTTTCTCACTAGTACAATTTGGACAAGAAGCCATCTTTTCCACCTGTAGAAGAAAATATGTCAGGAACCAGGAAATATTTATTTTGGACACATATAAAATTATTGATTGTGAGTACACAACAAATTTCAAATTCACAATATGATGCTCTAGTAAAATTTTGTATCAATCTCAAATTGATGACTTTGTCCTTTATACACTTTCTCCAAACTTGGAATTTTTAGACAAACTAGCTATCTCCCAAAGAAAGAAAAAATGGGGAATCTTCCCAATAAAAATTGTCTATATTGATGAGGAGGTAAAATGTTGAGTAAATTATTTTTTCCATATTTGTTATCTAGGGTCCCTTTTCCTTCTTCAAAAATCTCAAAAATCCCCCAAAAGTCTCCTAAAATAATGGATTTTGGCCTTTTTTGCATCTCCATTCCAAACCCTTTGGAAATGGGTCAATTTATCCATTGGGTTTATTTGTGTCTTATTCCATTTATCACTACAAAAATATCATTAGTTTCATGGCGTATGTCAAAGAGTACCAACCTATTCTTTAAAACCTACTAATCTTCATTTTCTAGTAATTTGGATCTGAATCAACTAGTGGGCCTCATGGAACTTTTATGCCCCTCAACATTGCAAAATTAATCCCAAAATTTCAGTGGTATATGATCTTTTCTTCTCCTGTTATGGGCAAAATAAATTTTGGCTCCATACTTTTTTTAGATCATCATCATGCTAATGTGGAAACCTAGTTGACGTGGCATGTCATGTGGTTGCTAATGTTCACCTATCATTCCATGACTCGATCATCTCACAATAATGCTTGATGATATATAGAATGATTTTATCAGAAAACTAAATAATTCTTGTATCAATGAACCTCCAAACTTGTTTGTCAGTAGACTTAAAAAAATGGCTTTTCGATGTGTTGGAATACTGAGCAGGTGGGGGAGGGGTGAATCAGTATGAGAATTTTTTACCACTTTCAATCACAATATATATAAAATTCAAATTTATTAGCAATATTCAATAGTTTTAACATTATCATTCATCAATGCATAATAAACAACCATAGATACACAGTACACCAAAATTTATGTGGAAACCCAAATGGGAGAAAACAATGGAATGTTTTCTTATATATATATGTATCAAGAATACATTCATAGGAATCACCAACTTCCCAATTTTCCAGCACCAACTGGAAGGAGGCTCCAACCCCCTATTTACAGGCTCCAACCTGAAGGAAGCTACAAATCCTTGAATTCTCCAGCTACAACTGGAAGGAGGATCCAACCCCCTAGTTTACAGGATCCAACTTGAAGTAATCTCCAACTCTCTGTATTCTCCGACACCAACCGAAAGGAGGCTACAACCCTCTTTTTTTTCCCTGTCCCGTTGCCTTGAAATATAAGTGTAGACTCAAACTATTACTACCACTAATCAACCTATAACTTCCACTGTCACTAATACATCAACCAACCTGTCACTGTCACTATCACATCAACCTTTCACTGTCACTTTCACATCAACCTATCACTGCCACTATCACATCAACCTGAAAATGATGATCAACCAATCATCCAACCTATCACTGTCCCTGTCACCTTCACTTTCACTGTCACTGTCACTGTCACTGATATATCATCATCAAATATCTATAAACAGATCCACTCACATGGATATCAAAACTATCGCCATACCATGTACATCAACCATATACCAAAACTTGTACCATACCATGTATCAAAACCTGTACTATACCATGTACCAATATCACCAAGAAGTGCCTCTAGAAATGTACCATATCATCATCAACTCATGAACGATAACATCAAAAAGATGTGTCTCAATATCACCGGTCATGTACCATAAGATATAACAAGTGTAGGTACCATAACATCAATGATCAACCGTATACCAAAACCATGTACCATTTAAAAACATCAATTATGTACCAAATGATGTGCCTCAACCAAGCACCAAATAATATGCCTCATACATATGCCACCATATACTAAGTGTATACCTCAACCATGTACCAACATCACAAATATGTGCCTATAACAACCAAGACATATACCAAACCAGATACAAAGGTACCATAACATCACTCAACCATGTAGTCAATATGTACCTCAAAGCATGTGCCTCAAGCATGTTCCAACATCCATAAACCATGTACCAAGAGATTCCATCAAACTTGTGTCATATCACTCATGATATTCCTCAATCATATAACATACAACAAACCATATGCCAAGTATCCAATATGTGCCTCAAGGCATATACCAAAACTCACAAAGACATGCCTCAAGCATGTATCAAACCTTCCAAGATGTAAGCCTCAAAATACATAGAATACCATACCTTTATATTTTGTAGAAACTGACTGCATCACATCTCAGACCATACCTTTCTAGGCATCAAAAACCTAGTATAAGAATCCTTCCTTAGGTCCGACTTATCCTCACTGGACAAATATTGTCCTCACGCAGAGCCTCGCGTGACAAGAACTAACTAACTTGCTAGACACCAATAGTTTGACCTACGTAGATCAACCAAACTAGGGTTTTTCAGAAACCCTTGCTCACCTCTATAATATTGAAAAATTATCCTACGCTCTCCTTCACTACCTTATATTTGTGGTCTCAAATTATCCAATATATCACTTTCTCAATTAATAGATATTCAATAGACTTTCTTATCCAATTGAGAGGCTTCTTGAAGTGTATTTATACTTTTCCAAGTGACTTATTTCCTTAAATTTAGGGATGACAAGTTATAACTATTTTACCCTTAATCAATGACTTGTAATATCTTGTTATAACCATTTAGGGGATTCTTAACCATTCTTTAGGGCTTCCAACTTCATTACCTCATAACTCCTCAACCGTGAGGAACTACGTGACATGCCACCTACCATTGGAAACAATATGACGAGGAATATCCATCTATGAGTGTGTTACATGAATTTACATTGTCCTTCATATCCTTATTCCTCAAACAACATTTTCCTTCATTATCACACCTCTAGGGATTATTGACATGCACCCATGACATTTGTTGACATCAATGACAACTACTTTTGTTGACATCAATGACAACCAACTATCCAACAACATTAATGAAAACCAAATATTCAACAATCTCCCCCTTTGGAATTGATGACAACACTCATACTCCACCTATGACCAATGCTCCTGATATTTCTGTCTTCATGTTTCTCTCTCCTTTTGACATCAATGACAAAGGGTATCTCTCTTTGGGGCTTCTCCCCCCATCTTCATTATTTTTATCTTTCTCTTTCTTCGTCTTTGAAATCATAGGATAAAGGGTAACTCCCCCTTTCAATATGTCTCCCACTTTCTTCATGCTTCTAATATGGTGTCTCTCTCTGACAATTTATTTCCCCTTGACTTCTCTGCAAGATGTTGTGTAGATCAATGTGGGGCTTCTTGTACTTCCTTCCTTTCCTCTCTTTTGGTGCTTTTTGTCCATTGGTTCTTCCTCTTGTAATTCACTAACATATATACTTCCTATTCAAATATTCATGGCTTGTCAAGTTCACACCAATGACCATACTTTTCAACAATTTCCCTTTGACGGTATGGCTTCTGTTAACAATTTCTCTTCCCCTGTTCTATTGTGCCTTTCACTTCTTGCCTTCCCGTGACTAATTGATTCCACCTGTCAATATGATTTCATCCACTATTATGCATATTACCTGACTTATGTTTTATGTATATGCCAAATATCTTATGAATCCATCTTTGTTCATAAAATTGTCCTTGATTCTGCTACTCAACTGGACATAATTCTGACCCATCTGTCACTTTACCATTAATACAAATTATCACTACATATTCTTTATTTTCAAGCTGTCTATTCAATATGCAAATCAGACTTTACATGTCTACAACAATCTTTACTAAAAATATCCATGTCTGAATACATGCCTAGAATCCTCAATACAATCATGAATCTCTGCCTGAAAAGTGTACCACTTATATTCTTTGTAATTGTCAGCTGATACCTACATGGGAATGTGTTCCGAAAGTTTCTCCTCAAACAATCAAACTGTCACAAAACATTCTTCACTTCTGCCATTAAATTATTCTAAAACTACATTTCCAAAAACTACAAACACTTCAGACTGCTCGAAAGATAGTTCTCTGGTCTATAGAGCTATTGCTTAGAATCCTCCTCTTCATTTTTCATATTTACCGGGATTCTCCAAGACAAATGGCTTAGAAAAATATCCACTTTGATGCAGAGTAATCTTCCTCTTCACCTGGGGATTCATCATTTTTTTTTCATCCTCTTCCCGAATTCTAACAAATTCCTCTTCATCCTCTTCCTGGATTATGACATCTTCCTCTTTGCCTGTAGACTCATCATGATATTTCATTGTTGTAAATCTTGTGAGTACGAACTCTGGGACCTATTTTTCATTCACCTACTCTTCTTGTTTTTCATTTCTTCTCCAAAATTTCTTGTATCTGACATCAATGTTTTCCTTCATGGGAGGATCTATCACGCTTCTACAATTTCGAGCTATGTGACCATAATTGTGGCATTTGTAACATTCAATATTGGAGAGAGCCACATAATCATATCTTTCTTGAATATTTCTTCCATATTATCTACAATCTAAAGCTTTATGTCTAAAGTTAGTACATGTAAAACAATGACCCAAAATGAAATTTTGATACCTGGGAGTGAACGATCTTCTTTGTGGTGTAGTCCTTCTGAATTCCTACCTTGGCTGATCACTATATTCTCTTTGGTTTTTTCCTTCACAATGATTTAAGCTTCTTTGCTGCCTGAATGTAGAAGATCTTATGTATTCATTCCTCTCTGACTCTTGCTGACCACGATTCCTTCTTTCAAGAACTTCTGCATGACTCTTTTGTTTTGTTTCTTTCGTCATGGAGCTTGGACCTTCCTAAAAATGAACATTCTTGTATCTTAGTCTAGATTTTTCACTGTATGGCCTTTGACTGTTGAGAATGTTTTCTAACACTTGAGAAATTTTAAAGTTCTCGATGAGCTTGTTGACTTCATATATCAATGTCACAACTTCCCTTTCAAGCTTCTCACACTCTTTTTCTTTCTTTATCATCTAGATCTGCATTACTTCTTCTATTCTCTTTCCTTCTTCAAGTTGTGTTTTCAAGGAGGTGATTCAGTCTTTGAATGATTTGTTTTTCTTCCTTTCTTTCTTCATCTTAGTTAAAGCACTGATTAATTCTACCTCAATATCCAGCTTACCTTCTTCTTCATCGATTTCAAGAGTTATTTTCTTATTTTATGTAGACATAAAGAGTACTTTTTCTGAATCACTATTGTTTTCATCATCTTCATCATATGAGAAAAAGTCTTCTTTTGAGTAGAGATTTTTCTTGAAGGCTTTCCTTTTATCTCCTTTCTTGTTTCCCTTTTGATACTTATTTTATTTCTTGGGATATTCTTCTTCATCACTATCTAACTTTTTAGCATAAGGACATTTTTTGCAAAATGGCCAATTTAGCCACAATTAAAACATTTTAAGGGAAATATACCTTTGTACTTTCTAGTTCCTCTCTTCAACTTTCTTACAAAGTTGGCTATTTCTTCATCTTCATTTGATTCATTGTTGCAACTATAATTTTTCTTTGACTCGTGCTTTTTCTTCTTCTTTGTATTTTTATATGCTTTGAAAGATCCTTCTTTCTTGGATGGGTTCTCCTGTTTTGTTCTCATTTCATAAGTTGTAAATATTCGATGTAGCTCGTCCATGCTCAACGTATCAATATTTTTTGTTTCTTCTAGAGTTGATATATTAGGATCGAATCTCATTGGAAGAGATCTTAGTACCTTTTGAACAATCATAGTTTCTTCAACTTCCTCTCCCAATCCTTTAATGGCATTCAATGTTTCATCAACCCGTAAAAATTAAGATGCAATGTCTTCATCTTCCTTCATTTTCAATTTTTCAATTGACCTCTGTAAGTCTAAAGCTTGTCCACCTTGATTTTTTCATATCCTTCATAAACATTCTGAGGTTTGTCCCAAATCTCTTTTGCAGAATCACAATCCATAACTTTTGACATATACTGAATCAACCAGGCCATTCCAAATAAATTTTTTAACCCTTTAATTGTTTTGACTGAGTTTATTTCCATTATTATCTATTGGGGGAGTGATAGGCTTTTTGTATCCATCAACTACTGATTTCCAAACATTAAATCCTTGTGCTTGTACATATGTTTTCATCCTTCTTCTCCAGAAGGCATAGTTCTGTCCATCAAACTGTGGTACTCCAATCTTAACGTATTAAATGATATTCCTTCTAGTGATTAGACTGTTTCTGAAGGACCAACTCTGATACCAATTCTTGGAATACTAAGAGCGGGGGGTGAATCAATATGAACACTTTTTACCACTTTCAATCACAGTATATATAAACTTAAGATTTATCAACAATATTCAATAGTTTATCACTATGCATTCTCTATATAATTTCATCATTAACAATATCATTCATTAGTGCATAATAAAAAACCAAAGATACAAAATACACCCGAATTTACATGGAAACCAAAATGGGAGAAAACCACATAATGATTTATTATATATATATCAAGAATACATTCATAGGAAGTACCAAATTCCCAATTCTCCAACACCAACAATAAGGAGGCTCCAACCCCCTAATTACAGGTTCCAACTTGAAGGAATCTACAACTCCCTGAATTCTCTGACTACAACTGGAAGGAGGCTCCAACATGAAGGAAGATCCAACTCCATGTGTTCTCTCACACCAAACGAAAGGAGGCTACACCCCCTTTCCTTACCCCATCCTGCCTCCCTGAAATATAAGTGTAGACTTAAATTGTCACTACCACTAATAAACCTGTAACTACCACTATCATTGATACATCATTCAACCTGTCACTATCACTGTGACAACAACCTGCCACTATCACTGTCATATCAACCTGAAACTGATGATCAACCGATCATCTAACCTGTCACTATCCCTGTCACTGTCACTATCACTGTCATTGTCACTTTCATTGTCACTGATATATCATCATCAACCATCTATAACCAGATCCACTCACATGGATACCAAAACCATCAGCATACCATGTACATCAACTATGTACCAAAACCTATACCATACCATGTACCAAAACCTATACCATACCATGTACGAAGATCACCAAGAAGTGCCTCTAGCAATGTGCCATATCATTAACAACTCAGGAACTATAACATCACCAAGTTGTGTCTCAATATCACCAATTATATAACATAATATATGCCAAGTGTAGGTACCATAACATCAATGATCAACCATATACCTCGATCATATACCAAAACCATGTACCATGTACCAAGAATCAACTATGTACCAAATGATGTGCCTCAACCAAGCACCAAAGAATGTGCCTCATACTTATGCCACCATATACTAAGTGTATACATCAACCATGTACCAACATCACAAAAATGTCCCTATAATAATCATGACATATACCAAACTAGATACAAAGGTATCATAACATCACTCAACCATGTAGCCAAGATGTACCTCAAACCATGTGCCTCAATCATGTGCCAACATACATAAACCATGTACCAAGAGATACCATCAAGCATGTGCCATATCACTCATGAAATTCCTCAAGCATATACCATACAACAAACCATATTCCAAGTATCCAAGATGTGCCTCAAGGAATATACCAAAACTCACAAAGACATGCCTCAAGCATGTGCCAAACCTTCCAAGATGCAAGCCTCAAAACACATAGAGTAACATACCTTTATATTCTATAGAACCTGGCTACATCACATCTCAGGCCATACCTTTCTAGGCATCAACAACTTGGTATAAGCATCCTTAGGTATGACTTATCCTCGCTGGATGAATATTGTCCTCACGCAGTAACTCGCATGACGAAAAATAATTGATCCACTGGGGTGCCTCATGGGACACCAGTAGTCTGACCTGTGGGGGTCAGCTAAACTAGGGTTTTTCAGAAACCCTCGCTCACCTCTGCAATCTTGAAACTTTATCCTATGCTCTCCTTTGCTACCTCAGATTCGTCTCAAATTATCCAATATATCACTTGCTCACTTGATAGATATTCAATAGAATTTCTTATCCAATTGATAGGCTTATTGAAGTGTATTTATACTTTTCCAAGTGACTTCTTTCTTTAACCTTAGGGCCGACTTATTATAACCATTTTACCCTTAATTAATGAATTGTAACATCTTGTTATAACCATTTAGGGGATTCTTAACCATTCTTCGGGGTTTCCAACTTCATGACCTCATAAGTCCTCAACTGTGAAGAACTATGTGATGTACCACCTACTGTTGGAAACAATATGACGAGGACTATCCATCTATGAGTGTGTTACATGCATTACACTGGCCTTCATATCCTTATTCCTCAAATAACTTTGGGCTTCATGATCACACCTCTGAGGATTCTTGTAGACTTTTTAAAATGCACCCATCACATTTGTTGACATAAATGGAAACCACTTTTGTTGACATTAATCAAAACCAACTATCCAACAACATCAATGAAAACCAACTATCCAACATGATGGACTTCAAAATTCATCTCTTAACAAACGTAAAAAATTGTCCTTCGACGAACTTCAAATTTGTTCTTTCGGTAGATCGAAAAAATCATTCTTTGAGTAGAATTCAATTTTTTTTATTTCAATGGACCAAAAAAATTGGTTTTTCGATAGACCAAAAAATTTGTTCTTTCAACGAACCAAAAAAAATGTTTTTTCGAAAGACCAAAAAATTTGTTCTTTCGGAAACTAAATTTTTTGGCTTTCGAAAAACTCAAATTTTTGTCTCTTCTACGAACTTCAAAATATTCTTCGCAATCTACAATTTTCTCACTTCATTGAACTACAAAATTTCCTTCAACAACCTACAAAATGAACTTCAGAGAGCTACAAAATGCACTTTGGTGAGCTGCAAAATGCACTTTGGAAATCTATGAGATGCACTTTGGCGAACTACAAAATGCACTTATTGATGAACTTAGAAATTCTTCTCCTTGTCACTGAACCAAAATTTGTTCTCATCGATAGACTACAAAATGCACTTCGACGCACTAGAAAATGCTCTTCATTGTCGAACTTCAAAATTTCTCCCCATTGGTGAACTTTGAAATTCTTCTTCAAAAAATTACAATTTTCTTACATAGTCGAACTAAACAATTTGTGATGTCAACAAACTTAAAAAATTCTTCCTCCATCAGCAAACTAAATAGTTTGTTGCATCAACGAATTGAAGAAGTTGTGGCATTGGTGAACTAAATTTAAATCAATAAATTTTTATTTTTTTATTTTTGACCAAATCTGAGATGAATCTAGACCATTTATCTCTAGATCAAAAGTGATATGATCCATTGATTTCACCCACATCATAAATATATATTTTTTCAAAAATCCAAAATTTTTCAAAATGAATAAATTTCAATTTTTTTTTATTACATTTTTCTTTTTGTTTTTCGTCCACCATGAAATCCCTAGGATTAGCTTCCTATGTCCAAATTTGACCATGCCCTCATCAAATTGACACCAAAATCCATCAGTTCAACAACCTTGAGAGAAATTAAACTCATAATTTCACCCAGAAATTGGGGTTTTCACTCTGATTTTGCCATTTTCCCCAACTTTGACGTAGATTGAAACTATACAATCATGAATTTACCAAATTCATGTTGGTATCTAGCCCATACAATTCTAATATTGAATCAAAATATTTGATACCACTCTATAACATACCCAACTCCCTTCGTGGGCACATCAATAGACCAAATCCATCAGTTCGATAACCTTGAGAGAAATTAAACTCATAATTTCACCCAGAAATTGGGTTTTTCACTCTTATTTTACCATTTTCCCCAACTTTGACGTAGATTGAAACTATACAATCATGAATTTACCAAATTCATGTTGGTATCTAGCCCATACAATTATAATATTGAATCAAAATATTTGATACCACTCTATAACATACCCAACTCCCTTCGTGGGCACATCAATAGACCAAATCAAAACAACACAACTCATCTCTGATACCATTTTAATATAAATGGATGCAAGCACTCACCATGATAAAAATGACTCATGCAACCATTGATAATTTAAATTTCATGAATGCAAACCGTTTAGACACTCACAACATCATGCAACATACAAAACATGGAATAAACATAGTATTCAATCATAGCATTAACAATGTGAATAAATAGGGATTGAAACACTTATATTCATCAAGATTTACACAACACCGTAAATTCATAGTGACACAACTCTTGCAACAATTCTAACCACTCAAATATCTTCCCCATTAGTCTCCACAACCCAAGGGATGACATTTCCTTCTCTGCACCAAAATCCCTGATGCAATATCTATCACCTCCATGGCTCTAATATGATTGTCCGAGAATCTCTCAACCGAGGGATCCGAGAAATGTAGTTGTAATAATGGAGTTCTCACAACAATATTTACATAGGATCTTGGGTAACTTTAAAAAAAAAAAATCTCACAAGCATGACATCTTGGTTCTCATCATAAATTCTCAATTTCAGAAAGATGTTTTTACATCCAATATGGCCGGTCCTTCTCTTCCACACCAAAACTCTATTTTCCTCTCTTTTTTCCAACTATAAAATCAACAACTCTCTTCTACTCGATTTTCCTTTCCTTTTTCTCCCATGCACATTAACTTTCACAATTCCCAAAAATGATTGTACTCAGCCCATGTTGTCATAACTAAGTGATACAACTCTCTCACTCAACCTTCTTAGATGCATTCATTGATACAATTCCCATCATGATTGTACTAAGACCATGCTCTCTTATCTAGGTGAGATGACATTCCCACCAATTTCTTACATGCATTCAGTAATTAGATTTAGTAGACAAAGAAGGATTATGTGGTAATGATAAATTACTTTAGGAAAATGACATGGGATTTCTAGGCATGTGGAATCCTCTCAAACCCCCCTTAAGCCCCCTTTCTTCTGGAGTCATAGCCCCCCATGACTTTGGTCCTTATTCATCTACAACCATTAATGTATTTCATTTTTATTATTTTCAATGTATAATGTTTACATATTACATCACTTGTCCCTTGGCCTCTCATCACATATACAATTCTAATTCAGGGATCAAAACTGGTGATGCAGGGATTTCCGAGGGCCATAAATTTTGACTCGATTATCCGTTTGTGATGAAATTTTAAAGGGAGTTGCGTTTCGAAGAGTTCACTGCCATGTCGATCTGATCCTTCAGATCAAACATCGTTTTGACACCTTTTCAGGGAAAAATTCCTTCATATAAGTCCTCAAATTAGGGTTTTAGTGTTTTTTCAAGAATTTTTAAATTAATAATTATCAATTATCTCTTAGTTTATGCACCTAATCAAAAAAGAGAGTTGAAAAATAATGTCTCTTATGGATTCCTCATTTTGACACCTTTGGGACTACCCGAGGACCCCATTTTGACCATTTTTCCATAATACTTCGTCCTATTGCCTTTTCGAAGCCTAATATCTCATGATTTTGATAAAAAAAGGGTATATTTAACATAATGGTTGATCCAAGTGGATATCGGTGGCCACCCACCTTTTCCAACTGGCTCAAAACAATTTTCTGGCAATTTTGATAATTTACTATTTTTAGCAATTTTTAATTTCCGGGGCCATTTTGAGGCCCTAGACGATGTTTTTTGGGAAAAAAGGTTTACAATATGGAAGTTCCTCCGATATTGCACCTAAAATGAATCTCCACGATGATACCTTTCCCCACATCCTTCAACGCCTGTTGATAAAAACATGCAAATATTCATCAAACAACCACTTTGGAGGCACCTCGCCTTTCAAGGTACAAGTTAATTTTGATATTCCTGTATTTGAAGGACAGATAGATGCAGAAGCCCTAGACAAATGGTTAACTCTGCTAGAAGGTTATTTCTCTGTTCACAATTTTTCCAACAGAGAAAAGATCACCTTCGCACTCCTTAAAGCTCTCTCTCATGTAAAACATTGGTGGGAAACTTACTGGGAGAAAATTTCCACAAAGGAGTCTGGAATATATGGGGCCGAGCCCACTTGGTATTTTTTTGTGGATGTGGTAAAGGAACAATATTACCTTGTTGGAAACTATGAGGACCAGTACATGAGATGGAACACACTACAGCAAGAGAGGGGCCAAGCAGTTCCAAAGTTCACCAATACCTTCCATACCTTGCGCACCAAGATGGGTAGAAATGACTTCGAACGACATTTGGTTCTGAAATACCGTGGAGCTCTACACAGATACATCCAAACTGAAATGGATTTTCTGGACATCTCATCACTCAGTGCTACTTATCGATATGATGTTAAAATCGAGCAAAAATTTAAGGACTAGAACAAACGAGAGTTTGGGTCTGCAAATCTGCAAAAACCAAAGTATGACAAAGACAACCCTAACAAACAATCTCCCGAAAACCAGTCCAAGCCACAAGAAAATAAGGGTCACGGGAAGACAAAGAAGGACACCGAAAAATGGTGTGATTTCCACAAAATCCCCTGGAACAACACCAATGAATGTCTCTCAAAACAGTTATTGGTGGCCAAGATTAAAGAGAAGGAGACAAACCCTGATTCATAATCTGATTATGAAAATATTGTTAAAAGATAGATCATTGACGAAGACCCACTGCTATTGTCGTGACTGCTACAATTCAACCAGAAGAACCAACAGATCCTAAAGAGGGGGAGTGCCTTTTTCATTCATATATGTGGGTGAAGGGGACCCCACTACATCTTATTGTTGATAGCGGAATCCAGAAGAACCTCATCTCAACAAAGGTAGTCAAACAGTTAGGATTGTTGACAACACCACACCCGCAACCATACAATATTGGGTGGCTTCGCCAAGGAAGAGATATTCGTGTCAGCCAATAGTGTCGATTGTCATACGACACCCATCCCTTCAAGGATGAGGTATTATGTGATGTTTCACCACTGAATGTATGTGATGTTCTCTTGGGCCAACCATATATGTGGAGATGCCATGCTGTTTATGAGTCTGGACCCCACAGTGTCATTATTTCTCTGGGGGGTCATCTCTACAGAATACCAGAGGTAGTTCCTTCTACTGTTCCACCTAAACAGTGTCGCAAGGTAGTATCTCATACTATAAAATTCAGCTTCTTTACAATCTGTTCAAAATGTGAACAAAAGGATACTGCAACCACTACAACCTCGGCCCAAGTACCTTATATCCAACAGAAGAAGGTCGACACGATTGCAACAAATTGTAAATAGTCCTTCTTCACAAAAGAATCTCATGTATCTAGACTGGTTAAAAAGGTCCAACCCTTCTATCCACATGTTCGTGTCAACCTTCAACAAGCTAAGCAATGGAACTTCTCCAACAAGGAAAACAACTCATCAAGATGCAGATTCAGTAGACACTTTTCCCTCTCCCTCGAGCACTCAACGCAATGGATACCATTGCTTTCTAAGGAGGGAGGATTCATCCAGGTGGATATTGGTGGCCACCCACCTTTTCCAACTAGCTCAAAATAGTTTTCTAGCAATTTTGGTAATTTACTATTTTTATCATTTTTTAACTTCCGGGGGCCATTTTGAGGCCCTAAACGATATTTTTTCGGGAAAATAGGTTTGAAATATGGAAGTTACTTCGATATTGTTCCTAAAATGAATCTCCATGACGATACCTTTCCTATGGGATATCATGCACCTAAAACGAAGATCGTATGCAAAAGTTACGACCCCGGGAAGTTGATGTACTAACTTACCCAAACGGGGCCCACATGACTTTTGGTGCTTCATCTCCTAGGGTTAGGTTTTTGGATGTCTAGGGTTTTTGGCATTCTTGTCTATTGTAAAAAGGCCTTTAGAGCCTCATTGTAATCATCTTCTTGCGAATGCGAGTAGCCATCACATCTCTGCTTAGAGATAAGCTACCACCATTCTAGCGAGTCTTTCACTCTTTATTTTTACAGTCTCTGTACATTTATTTCATTAATAGAAATTGTGTATTACTGTATCTCTGTGTTTATGGTTTCATCTATGATATATTTCTGTTATATTATTGGATATCCACAATATCTCTGTGCATTTCTTTATTATATCTCCACTCTCATTTCGTGCCGAAAATAATCTGGATCAATGGTATAACTCTCACACATATTCATAGTTTATTCATTTATTTTGAGTAAGTCAAATGCTAAGTTTTCATGGTCTCTGAAGTTATAGGATCAAACCTTCTTGCAACAACCATGGTCTTGTAGCGCCTTCGTGATTCAACTACCTCCGAACCTCGAGGAATAAAAAGGGAATGTAGATCTGGTGAGAAGATGGTATTTTATGTTCAACATAGACCAAACCATTCGAATGACTGTTGGTCCAAGAATAGATCTGGTCAAAGCAACTTTGTAACATAAGATATTCTTGGGAGTGATTTCATACCTTCGGTCATGAAATTGCTTGGTGTGATATACCATATTTTTGCTATTATGGTTGCAATGTAATTGCTTGTTCGAATATAGCCAAATCAATTCTCATGATGTAATCTCGTAATGATATCTATGTAAACAACTTTACAACACATTGTCATAGGGTTTATCAAGTGTAATATTTATAAGTATGGAGATATGATAGGAAATGGTTTCACGGGAGATAAAAGACCAGAAGCTGAGGCATTGATGTACCTTTCCTTAGATTAATTAAAGGCTAGTTTATTATGTTTTTTTTATCTATTGTGAGCTTGAGTTTCTTGTAGAATTACATGCGTGTTTATGAGAGAAGGTAGGCCCCCCTTCATCTCAGAAACACTGCCCTTTTTATTTATGATCATCAATTGATATGTGTGTTATTTTATGTACATATATGTGGTTAATGTTTATCAATTTATTTTGTTAATAATATCATGTAGTTGCAGTCCCTATGGGTAGAGAAATGGGTGATGGAGTGTGCTATTAAGGAACTTTGTAAGTGAAGTCACCAGTTTGAAACCTCTAGGGACACCTCAAATCTATCCATGTTAAGGGCTCGTGCGGTCGAGGCTGGGTGCGATCCCCGGGTGATTTTGATAGCTAAGATTGTTAGAAAAACAGGATCGTGGAGAAATAAAATAAAACAAATGTGGAAATAAAATACATAAGATACACAATACAATAGAGACATAGATATACGTGGTTCACCTAGTGTGGGCTACACCCACTAGAGAAATTTCCAGGTCCTTCCTTTATTATTATCCAACAAATGAAGGGATACAACCTACAACAAACCCGCTGTAACTTCCTCTTCTTTCTCTCACAGTCTCATATCTCAGAATACAATAATTTCCATAATGCATAGCCACAATACATTTCCCTCATAACAGAGGGTTTCCTTCTGGGGAAAAAAACCCTAACATAATTTCTACCATTAGATCTGTGACCTTATAATGAATGGTCCAGATTTACAATGAAATTACAATATACATTTACCAGGCTATTTTTCCTTCGGGGGCTTCGCCCCCAAGCCCCTGTCGGGGGCCTGCTTTCCCCCGAACCTTGCAGAGGGGGTTAACCCCCTCTACACTCCCCTGCGTGGAAGAGTGTACATTCTTCCGGGGTGTAAATTCTTCATGGGGTATAAACATGCCTGAAAGAAAAGACCTCTGAATAAGGAAGATGATCAAGCTCCACAACCAACATAGATGCCCCTAGGTCGTGACATCTCAGCTACAGGTCAATCCTCAAAGTCAGGGATATTTATCTAACAAAAAAATAATAATATCATGTGGTCTCATATTCATTAGATTCTTGTAGCGTGGTTTATGTAGTTTACAATTTCTGTAGCATCTATAATTCTTGTAGTGTTTATAATTCTTGCCATACTTGAGGATTTGATTGATATGGAATCTATTTAAGTGATTTCACTTTCAATGGAATATGACTCATAATTGAATCAATGCGATAAATTAAATATGTTTCATTCCTTGAATTGTTGAACCAATATAAGCTACTAGAGAGACTTGCAGAGTATCCCTATCTATATGAGCCAACCTCGGGTTCTACTGAACAATCCAAGATGAACAAGTATTGGTCTCAAGTATTTATGATCATAGATTGTTTATTGTCCTTAAATTTACTTTATGATTAGATCTTCTAAAGGTGATAATATCAAAGTATTTTCAGTCATAATCCAATTACATATGATTGGCCTGCATTTCTACCTTAGGAGCTCACAATGGATCTAATGAGCCTTGAATGACATCTGAGATTCAAGTATTTTTTTTTTTTTTTCTGTTCATGAGTTTCTTTTGATGATTGTGTGTGGATTGATGATATTAATCACTTCAATGTTTTATCTCTACATATACTTTTATTTTCACCTCATAAGATTACAAACTCAAATTGAAAAAGGAATGTATCACAATTATGAATGAATAATCTAACTAACATTTTTGGTGCCATTGTTGGGGAGGTGCTGACAAAGTAGTTCTGGGAAGTGCAACTATGGTATGGTTTTTATTTTTTTGTTCAAAAATTAGATATTTGTGGTCTGTATAGGGCCCATAGTGAGTTGGTAAAATAGGAAGGATTGTTTTGGTGATACTGCATTTTTAGAGATATCATTGCATGATTTGGTAACATTGTATGAATAAAGAAATGGATAACAAGGGGAGATTCATTAAAAGTAATAAGGAGGTTCCAAAAGTTTCTTTTGGTATAACTGTGGGTACTTCCACATCTACTAAGTCGTTGACAGGGAAGCGAATAAAGAAAGCTTCTGCAGGTACAATTTCAAGAAATGTTCCAGGGGTAAAACTTCGAAGTATATCTGCTTCGACATAAGTAAATTCATCTAGACAGACTGTAGCTACAACCATAGATCCTTTAAATCCTCCAACAAGTCCTATAGAAGAATCAAGTATTGTTGGAGGAGGACAACCAAAAGAAGAATTTAGGGTGATTATTGAACCAGAGACAATGATTAGTTTATTTGGAGGAGAAGAGATGGAAAATGAAGAAGGAACTAGTTCCACTCATTAAGAAAAATTCACCTTTGAATTCCCCATTCAAGGCCCTGGTGGAATTGCACAGATGAATAATATCCCCCCCTCGACTTTACCAGACTTCCATGTTCTAGCAAGTGAATATCCAAATACATTATTGTTTGATTTCTATGTGTTTTATAGGAGCTATGATTACACTTGTAATGAACATAATTTGAAATTGTTTCCATCTACTTTGAAAGGAGTAACACTCCGATGGTTCATGGGCCTTGAGGGAAAAAATATTAAAACCTTGGAATACATGAAAAAGGTGTTTCTAAAAAAATATCAGGACTACTGTAAGGCCAGAGATATCAAAGAGTAAATTTTATGGATGAAACAAAAAGAAGATGAGAGTTTAGAAGACTATGTGGAGCATTTCAAATATAATCTTCAGAGGTCAAAACAAGGGGAGTTGAGTAAGGATACCCAGAGGACAATCCTACTTAGAGGAATTCAATATGATGCTCTGGAAGTCCTGAACTTGATGGGATCGAGGGAAATTCACCAAATGAAATTTGATGACATATGTGAATTATGCAGAAGATAATCAAGGGGAAATGTGAAGACTAGAAGGAATCCCAAAGATACTACTGCCATAATGGTAACATCTTCTGCAGGGGAAAAAGTCACAAAGGATGAGATTGGTAACTTATTTGAAAATTTCAAAACTAATATCATTAGTTCATTAAGCTCTCAACTTGATGTTTTACAAGTTAAAAGGAAGGAAGAAGTGGAAAATGCCCTGGTTGTGTTTTTCCCAAAGTGCAGAGAGAAGCATCCTCTGAGAGAATTCCCACTAGAAAGTATCAATATTTGTGGAATTTGTGATCTGGATCATCCTAAAAAACACCACCCCTCCATACCAAGATTGAAGGTGGTGCATAAAGAAGGACAATAAGCCACAAGGTTTTTATATGTAGTGGCACCTCAACGACCATGGAAACTACAGACCATAGGTATGAATCAAAACTCTATCCCGTAATTTCCTTATTTGCATAATCAAATGTGAAACACTTCAATCCTGTGGAAGCCTTGGACACCTCAACCAATCCCTCCCCAACCTTGGAAACATGGTTGACGTGGCCCATACTATGAGGGAATTGTTGAAATGATGTTCAATACTGAGGGGGGAGGGGGTGGATCAATATTGGCTCCTTTTCACAATTTTAACCAATTCTTAAATTTATTAATCATAACAATTGATCAACAAGAAAGAACAATACTCATAAATTAAATATAATAAATATGAAATTTATATTTTCATTACAAGTTACAATTTTGTAGAAGACACCAATATTCTTCCTTTTGAGAACCTACTCAAGGAGACACCAATCCCATGTTTTTAGAGCACCAACTCTAGGAGACACCAATCCCCTGTTTTTGAGCACCAACTCAAGGAGACACCAATCCCCTGTTTTCAAGCACCAACTTCATGTAGATCAAGATTCAACTTGTAGAGGAATCCAATCCTATGTTTTCAAGCACCAACTTGAGGAAGCTGCAACACCCTGTTCTTCAAGCTCCAACCTGTAGAGGACTGCAATCCTCCCTTGCTCCTCCCTATTATAGAAATATTTGACTCACCCCATGCAATCTTGCACATAAGGGCCTTTTCCATTTCCCTATGCAGACTTGTCCTCCCTTTTTGCAAATCCAGAGCTAAAACTACATTTTTTCACATATACGCACCTTGCCTACTATACAACATGCGTATACACATGTTGCACCACTACAACATGCGTACATTGAGAAATGTGCCCAAAATTGGAAAATAGTGTTGGGTTTCCATGTCATGACAGGAGATCTATGATCTTTGGCCTTCCATATAGTGGAAACGTTCCGACTCATCCCTTCAGTTCCACTTGAAGGATATAAATGAGCCAATTCCGAGCTATGGAAAAGAGGATAAATAATTCAACTTTGAGAGCAAAGTTACTCTGGAGGAATTATTCACTTCACATTGAGTGTGCATCCCTTTATCCTTTAAGTCTGAACACAATGTTCAACACCCAAGCTCTTCCCTTATTGAGTGAGAATTCATTATCTCTCTTACATGAGCTTGCCTTTGGTGGAGGATTGAAGTGGTGGAGGCCCAACTTGAAGGAACTTAGTTTCTCAGTTCTGAAACATGCAATTCACTTATGTTGATTACATCTTAATATAAATACTCTTTTCTCGTGCAATTGATATCTTGCAAATGTTTGAATTATTATTCCATGGGTGTATTTTTTATGAATGTTAATGGATTATGCTATTGAATGTGCTAACATCATATATTATCACCATATGTTTGCATTGCTTGGTTGTTCAGGACTAGTTGCAGGTATATTGCTTTGGGTCAAGTGCTCAACAATGGAATTCATCGAACATCTGGACGAGGTAGGCCTTTTATCTTGTATTACTAGCATATTTGTTTACATAGAATACTTGAGAATAGAGTTGATTTCTGCAGTCATTTCCATCTGTTGTGGTTTTCCCCTAGCCATAAAGATATTTTCCTCATAACACTCCCTTCCACCCTCGCTTCATGTGAATGTTTACAGTTTTCCCTTGGACTGCTTCTGTTTCCGTTCTTCTGAATTATCTCATTGAGTCATCCTCCTTTCAATATACCTTTATGTTTATATAGTATTCCAATAGGTATGAATTTGAACCAGTGTGTCTCTTCAACAATGAACCATTGCACCTCTTCATTTTATTTTAATAAAATAATAATAAATTGTCATTTAATTAAGAACAAATTCCTCCTCTCCTTTTTATTTATAAATAATATCTACACGAAATCTTTTTAATTATGAATTATTGAACCATTATGTTTCTTCAATAATGAACCATTGCACCTCTTCATTTTATTTTAATAAAATAACAATGATTTTTCATTTAATCAAGAACAAATTTCCTCTAGTTTTTATTTATTCTAATATCTACATGAAATCTTTTTAATTATGATTTATTATTGAACCATTATGTTTCTTCAAAAATGAACCATTGCACCTCTTCATCTTATTTTAATAAAATAACAATAATTTATCATTTAATTAAGAATAAATTTCCTCATCTTTTTAATTATGATTTATTGAACCATTGATTATTTTTATTTCACCTTTGCAAATACCATGGGAAAATACCATGGGTTTGGAAAACCATGGGCTTGAAACCACCAATGGTAAAACCGATTGTAAAATATTTCTTTGACTTTTAATCATGCACTTTTACTTCCAAAACCAAAAACTTGAATGCACCGACTTGTAAAATATTTTCATTGAATTTTTCACATACACTTTTACTTCCAAAAACCATGGACTTGAAACCACGGGATTGTAAAACATTTGTTTGACTTCTTTACATGCATTTTTAAATATACTAGTAAAATTCACTTTTTACTTTTTCAGGTGCACCCCTTTTCTTTATTATATTTGTAAACACACACTTTTAAATATACTAGTAAAATTCATTTTTTACTTTTTTCACGTGCACCGCTTTTCTTTATTATACTTGTAAACAAACACACACACACATGATCCTTTTTGCATTAATTCCAACACCAAAATCATATACTCTTTTTGAGTAGGCTTGAGTAGGACCGACTTGGTATCTCTTCATAACATTACTTGCTAGCATTGTAAGGAGGAGGGAGGATGACTTCATGTGTGAGATTTATAAGTATTTCATAGGTAGCTACACAACACTTCACAATTTTGTTACACATTTACTCAAGATTTGACATATTCATGCAAGTTTCATAGATTCTTGTTTACTTGATATGTTATTTCATCATTCCTTCAATTTTTTTTTGACATTAATACATCTCATCATGAGACATTAACAATGCTTCTCTTTAAACCAATGAAACAATGGCACTTCACATCTTTGCTAAGTTTGAAATCAATGACAACTAAATTTCCAACAAGCATGGCCACCTTTCCTTATCCTACAATGCAAACATTTTCCTTGTTTCTGCCATAACCTCCCCCACAACAGATAGGTCAACCACATCAAATCCAATTACCCACCCCTTCAAATCCTTGAAATCCACCACACCTCACACAAATCCCTCCTCAACCTATTCCCAATCCTAACAGTAATAAAGCAACACAACCAACTTATAATGCTGAACTGCAACCTTTTCCAACCTACCCTACCTATTGTATTTCACCTGCACCACTGTAGGAAATATGTTTAAGGTATGGGGAGGCCCTTAATAAAAATTCTTCAGTAGTTATTCAAGAAAATGAGGAGGAGGAACTTCCTACTCAAACTAAAATATACACTAACAAAAAAACACCACTTCAGACCCACAATTAGTCTCGTTCAAGCTTGAAATTAAACATTTAGGAAGTACAAACACCACAATCCAACCAACCTCCTTTCTAGAAATATTACAAATAGACAAATTGATCACTCCCCTTGAATTTGTCTTCACTGTAGAACTTAAAAATCTTTGTGTCAAAATCTCTCTATTCCAGGCTTTGAAAGAAATACCTATCTATGAGAAGAAAGTAAGGGACCTCTGCATAAAGAAACCGGTAAGACAAAAATGAGAGCCACCCGTTATACAAGTTATAAGAAAATTGGTTAGTATGATGTCTTCCAAAGCCACTACTGAAAAATATATCGACCCAGGAAATCTAGTAGTTACAATTTTTATCAACAACCTCCCTCTTGAAAATACCCTAATTGATTTGGGCGAAACTATAAACGCGATGACTATAAAATGTTTTACCCAATTGGGACATTGTACTCTTTCCCCTACCCCCATAGTACTCGAGTTAGTTGATTTTTCGAAAATTAAATAAGAGGGAGTATTAGAATATGTTATGGTTTCACTCGATTCTTGGGAATATCCAACATAATTTTATGTATTACAACCAAAATCAAATTTAGGTGGACACCCTTTGATTCTAGGGAGGCCTTGGTTGTTCATGAATGATGCCTTCATTGGCTATAGATAGGGAAATATGATGATCACACATGGAAACAAAACTAAACGAATTACACTTTACCCCCTTGCTAAAACTGCATCTGAACTAGAATGTGCACATTAGTTTGTTGAAGATGATAACAAGGAAGGACCAGTTCAACCTGTTTTGACAATAGCACAATCCATGAGACTAAATAAAAATACCGATGAGAATATGATTAACCATTATATTTCAAACCCATATTTTCCTCAATATTTTTGGGGCTAGTCTTCCTCTTAGTATCAAGATTCTATAGACCACCTATTATAATTTTTTTTTCAAGAAACATACACCTTAGAAGAACTATACTCTGCATTTTTATCAACATTTCCCGCATGCTCAATTTCTTAATATGGTATAAAAATTGTAGAAATGCTTCCTGGAAAAACATTGAATATTAGTGCTGCATTAGATAATTCACAGGAAGAACAATTAATTTAGGTTTTGAGAGAATATTCAGATGTGTTTGCATGGGAATATACAGACATGAAAGGAATTCACCCGAACACCTACATTCATCACATTTACATGCAAGAAAACTCTATACCAATTAGGAAAACACAAAGTAAGATGAATCCAACATTGACATAAATAGTAAAAGAAGAATTGCAGAAAATAATCAATGTAGTCTTCATTTACCCCATTTTCGATAGTCAGTGGGTATCTCCCTTGGTTATTGTCCCTAAAAAGGATGACAAATGGTGATTGTGAATTGATTAAAGGGAATTAAACAAGGCAACCTTGAATGATTACTTTCCCCTACCTTTTATAGACCAGGTCCTAGACAGACTAGAAAGAAAGAAATATCTTTCCTTTCTGGATGGATTTAGTAGTTATAATCATATCTAAATCGCTCTAGAAGTCCAGGACAAGAATACCTTCACTTTCCCATGGGGAACCTATGCCTACAAGGTATTTCCCTTTAGCCTATGCAATGAAATAGCTACTTTCCAACGAGTAGTACTTGCTATTTTCATTGATTTATTACATGATTTCATGGAGGTAAATATAGATGATTTCACAACATTTGGTAATTCATTTGAGGAGGCTCTAAATAATCTCAAGAAAGTTCTAAAAAGGTGTAGAGAATCAAATCTGGCACTTAGAAATAAAAAATGTTTTATGGTTATGATTGAGGGGATCGTATCGGGTCACCATGTGTCTGCTACAGGAATGCAGGTTGACCCTACTAAGATTTAAGTAATTGTTAGTATTCCACCCCCTACAAACCAAAAATGGGTTCAAATTTTTCTAGGCCATGCAGGCTATTACCAACAGTTTATTGAGAATTTTACAAAAGTATCCTTGCCACTATTCAAGCTTCTAGCAAAAAAAGCTAGTTTCTATTGGGGCAAAGAATGCCAACATGCCTTTGATGTACTGAAGGAAAAGATTTCCTCAACACTAGTGTTAAGAAGTTTGAATTGGAGCCTTCCATTCCATATTTCTACTGATACATCAGACTCAAGTATAGGAGCAGTCCCTGGGAAAAAGGAAAATTTGCTAACTCATGCTATTTAATTTATAAGCAAAAACTTATCCCCTGCTGAACTAAACTACACTGTAGCTAAGAAAGAGTTCCTTGCAATAGTATATGAAATAAATAAATTCATACATTACATAATAGGGTGTGAAGTTTTTATACATACTGACCACTCTGCCATTAGGTATCTCATGAACAAAGAAATCACAAATGGAAGAATTACAAGGTGGTTGATATTGCTACAAGAATTCAACATCACGATCTTAGACATACTAGGAAAGGAAAACCGGGTAGCTGACTTCCTTTCTAGACTTAATAATGAAGGTGAGAATAATCTTGTTGATGACATTTTTCTAGATGATTTTTTTTTTTTTTTTTTTTTTATACTAACTCCCCTTGATTTGCAGATATAGCCAACTATCTTGTTACAGGAAAAATTCCACCCCAATTTTCACTAAAAGAAATAAAAAGGGTTGTAAGGTTAAGTGCTTCATATTCTTGGATTAAAGGAGATCTCTTTCACACAAGCCTCGACTTGATTATTCATAGGTGTGTAAGAGAGGATAAGATGTATGGCATCTTGAAGGCATTCCATGATGAACCCAGTGGGGGGAATTTCGCAGACAAAAGGACATCCTACAAAATTCTCCACTTGGGTTATTATTGGCCCACATTGTTCCACGATGCAAAGAAATATGTTCGGGCAAGTGATGTCTGTCAAAGGATGGGTCGACCTACTCCAACAAACGAGATGCCACTTCAACCTTAGGTCCTCATAGGACCCTTCCAAAAATGGGCCTTGGAATTCATAGGCCCAATCAATCCCTTATCCAAATGTAAGAAGTATATTTTAGTTTGTACGGACTATGTGAGTAAGTGGGTGGAAGTAAAAGCTCTACCTAGTGCCACAGAGAAGGTAGTAGTATATTTCTTGTTTGGTGAAATTTTTGATCACTTTGGGGTACCTAGGGAAATTGTTACTAAGCAAGGTGCTCATTTTAAATCTAAGTTGATGTATGCAATCACCCAAAGATATCAGATCACCCACAGGAACTAGTCCACTCCATATCATCCATAATCCAATGGGAAAGTGGAATCAACAAATAAAGCACTGGAAGAAATTATGACAAAGACGGTGTAGCTGCATAAGAAGGATTGGTCAGATAGGATTCCAGAGGCATTATGGGCATATAAAATGACATGGAGGAGTAACACTGGCTTCTCTCCATACAAGTTGGTCTATGGAAAACATGTCCTTCTTCCAATATAATTTCAAATCAAAACTTTCAAAATGGAAGAAGATTTGGGTATGGACCTGACGGAAGCACAAAAAAAAAGGATTGTACAACTGAATGAGCTCGATGAAATGAGGTAGGAATATTTTCAACACACTGATATTATCCAACAATAGAGAGAAAAATGGCAGGACAGAGTTATTAAAAAAAATACTTCAAGGAGGGGGATTGGGCAATCCTTTTTAATGCAAAATTCAAAATTTCAAAGGGAAATTCAACACACATTGGATTGGTACCTACAAATTTGAGGCTACTTATGATAATGGATATGTTAGGATCAGAACAATTGATGATGAAAAATTATCCTTCCTGGATAATGGACACAAACTCAAATTATATCAGAAGCCTAAATCCAAGGAGGAGTTTATTAAGGGTCTTTTGGAACAAGCTGAGCTAGAGGTGGTAAGCAAGGGGGTCTCTCTCTGTTCTTCCTCTTCCCAATCTTATTTTTCTTTCAATTAATGAAAATTAATAAAATAAAATAAAAATAAAAAGTAAAGAGAAAAATAAGGCCTTGGAAAACAAGGTTTCTTGGCCCAACAGAGCGAGGATCTCACTTGAAAACCAATTTTTTGGCTGGTGGAGTCCCAAAATAAAATTTTGTGATTTTGTTTTTCTAATAAAAGAATTTTGATGCTTGGGTTAGATTGATGAAGGATTCCCTAAGGCCTTCCTTCTGACAATATTGGCCCATTGAGTTCAACTCATCATCTAGGTTCAATATTAGAGAATTAGTGATGCCTTGAAGCTTGTATGCCTCAATGACAAGATTTCTCACTGACAACAGAGGGGATACATTATTTCCCCATGACTGTTAGATCCTACAGGGGGTTCAATCACAACAAATTTATTCACACATGTTATGTTTCATCAGGGTACCTTGGTTCTCATTAGCATTATTGGTGAGAAACCTTGCATTGGTTAACGACATTCATTAATGGTGAGTAATCCAATGGGTCCTCTTCGCATTTGACTTCAGAAAATCAATTCATGTGAACATGATCGTACAATAGGGGCTAGGATGAATAATTTCAACATTATGAAACAACATATATATTCTTTGGACCTCATTTTTTTCTTGAATAAACATGAGTAGAGGCTCTACTTCTTTTTGTTTATAAGTCCTATTCCTATAACAAATATATATTCTTTGGACCTCATTTTTTTCTTGAATAAACATGAGTAGAGGTTCTACTTCTTTTTGTTTATAAGTCCTATTCCTATAACAAAGAAACTAGATGGTCTGAGCTCTGCAAATGGCCACTGTAGAATCTTCTTGCAACCAACTTCTGCAAGTTTTGTAGCAATCGACAACCTAAAGAACCATGAAAATATATCCCTATGTATCCAAAGAAGTATCATCATTCCACAAGGTCAGGCACACTATGAGACTTAGTCGTTCTTGCAGTATAATCGGCAAGATCATGTAACAAATTCCATAAACAATTTTGTTTCTTTTTCGTTTATTCAAAACAATGAAAATTGTGATGATTGGAAATTGTTTTTGAATTTTTAAATCCTTGAAAGAGATAATCGTTGTCGATATGAATTAACGTTAAATTCTCATGATCGCGCCAAAATCTATGACCAGTCATGTAAACCATCCATATCTGGCATGAACCACCACACATAATCATTTCACACACCCAAAGATTCAACCTTAGATTATTTTTTAATTAGATCATGACACTGTTGGGATCACGATTCCTGTAAATTCGTTCTGACACCATTACCTTCCATCATTATGAAAAGACTCTAAAACTTGACCACTCTCTCAACCTTTCATACACATTCTCGTCTGATGGTCTAACCAGGGTGTTAAACGTTGGATTTCATACTTTCCCACAAACAGAGTCGGCATTGAATAATGAGGACTCTGGTTCGAGTCGAATATGAGGGTATGTATTTGTTGGAGGCTTACCCTAAATGCCAAATAAAGATCAAAAGTGTGGGATGGTTACCCTTATTAACAAAATTATGTGGGTATAATAGCAAGGTAACTCTGGAATTCATGCATAATTTCCACGGAGAGAGGGCACGCATTGGGGACATAGAGTTTCAGGTGACAAGAGACTCCATTCCAGTAGTGAAAAATATACCTCGGGATGGAGACAGGTGGTTCGAGAATTAGCATGTGGATAAGCACGTGTACGTGCATTTTCTCATAGAGGACTGCAAGCTCAACCAGGTGAAAGGGTTGCAACAGAGATGGTTTAAGAAAAGGTTTCTATATCTCCTCTTTATTTTTCAGAAATACAATACATGTGAAGGGATTTTTGGGTTAGCATTTTTATTTCATATCCGTCTTCTTAGGCACTTCAAAGGATATAGTTTGAATTTTCCCTATTATTTGAAAATATTTCTTGCTAACATAGAACTGACAACACAAAAGAGGACAACAAATATAGATCCAAATTTATTCCACCATGGTCTGATAAAGACCTTGATCGTGGCTGAGTTAAATAAAATATAGGATGATTGGGACCACTTTTTAGTCAGAAACCAATTTATTGCTGGGGCCATTGTTATTGGACGAGGATTAAAGCAACGATGGAAAACCAAATCAGTGACTGTAAAAAATACAGAAGTCGACAAAGTAGAATCTAAGAATACAGATGCTCAGGAAACTGACGTTGAAGAGGAAATTGAACTTGCAGATACCCAAGAACCTGAGAAAGAAGATGAAGAAGTCCAGATAATTAGGGTAGTTAAGGAACAAGTTTGAAAATGGAAGACCTTGGATATACCTCCACCATCGAGAGTGACGAGAAGCCAAAATTTGAAAATGGATAAGATGGATTTGGATGAAGAGGAACGACAAGATAAAATTCCCCTTGCAGAATTATTAAAGAAAAATATAGGAAAGACTACCCATGATGAGTTAAGAAATTATGTTACCCCAAAAGGAAGAAGATGTCAAGATGAAAGTTTTAGTCCCTACAGGCCAAAACAACGACCCTCAGCCTCATACAAAGGAGCTTGAAGGATAAGGAGGTGAGTGTTGGAAAATTGAGAGGGGGATGAATTAGTTGATACTGTGCTTAAACAATTATGTCCATTTTAAACTCTTTATAGAACACTCAATGACGATCACAATAAAGAAGGGAAGTAAGAAATAAAATATTCAACATCAATCACACACATGAAATATAAAGAGACAGATATTTCCTGAGGAAACCCATAAAGGGAAAAACCTATTCTTCTTGATATGATAAGTAATCTTTATTTTCTGTACATTATCATTCTTATGAGCTTTAACTCTTCTTGAGGTTACAACCTCTGTTTTACAAGAAACAACTTGATGAGAGCACCAACTCTCTGGTTTCTCTAACATCCATTAGAAAGAAGCACCAACTCCCTAAGTGTTCCAACGCCAACTGGATGGAAGCACCAACTTCCAGTCACACAGGCACCAACCTGTATAACAGAGAACAATAGTTCTCACTTGCACCACCCTACCACCCTGGTTTTTCTGGCTGCAACCAGATAGAAGCTATAACTCCTTGTGTTTAAGCATCCACTTGAAACTCTAAGGACACCAGTCCTCCCTAACACCTCCCTACCACCCTGAAATATAAATCTTTTCTTTTCTTCAATTTATCACAGTGATACAACATTTATCTATGGCTTACCAGTCTCATCACTGTTCTGATATACTTCTCTGCACTGCCTGCATCAATGTCTCTCTGCTCGCATCACTTGCGCTTTCTGTTCTTCTCCATTTTATGTCTGTGAGACATCTCTCTTCTATGTGCTATGCCTCTGCATGCTTTTCACTGCGTCACTTTTCTGCCCTATAGGTTGTTTACCGCGTCTCTTCCTCACCACTGCATAGCTAACCAACATAATCACCTCACTTCTCTGTTTTGCATCTCTTTCTCATGTCGAGTCCTATGCCTGATCATCATGGAAATTCTTCATCCTCTCTAGAGGTTCAATCCATGTGTTCATAATCAGTGGGCGTTATGTTGAGATTCCTTAGCTTCTCTAGCAATGGAAACTCTTCGTCTTCTCTATCAGTTACAACCAGTCAATTATGGCTTCTTTGGCTTCTAAGCCCCTTCCTTCACGTGATCACTGGAAGTAACTATATGCTTGGGCTTAATGATCGCTTGAGCGCTTATCAATTCAACGACCACGATTCATTCTCCTGAAATGGAAGACTGTCATAACTTCGACACTTTTCCCTTCAAAACTTTTGGGTTTCAAACCTTTCAAAACTTCTGAATCAAAATTTCTGAACAGATCGGACAGTTCACATTACATCTCATAACCATATCAATGGTTAGCATTAATCCTTACAATCATCCTTCTTTGCTTAATCCAATGACCAGGACTTAATCAAGAAATGAGATGTATGGCCACCTTTTATTCCATGACTTTGTCTATTATGCTTACGCCATCCTTCCACTATATTTTGATCAACAGTTGATAGTACACCTGACATCAGATCAACGGTTGAGATCTCCTTCGGGTCTTTGGAATTCGAAGATTTCGAGTCTCAACCCTTTCTTTCCTCCGTACATCAATCTTCCGGAGTTGACAAGCCTCTGACGCGTGTACCTCTCGGATTAATTGTCGAGATCTCCTCGGGCCTCTGGACTTCAAAGATTTCAAATCTCAACCCATTATTTCCTTTGGAGTGATCACCTTCTAATTTAGTGATAAGATGGTGGAGACCACTTTCTGTCGGTTAACGTTTTCACTTACACTATCCTTCCACTATAGTATATCGATGGATGAGACTTCTCCCGAAGTGATATTCATATCGGACGTCTCGTGTCCACTTCGGGACTTTGGCATTTTGGACTTCGGGTCTTTGGGTGAGTGCTGGTGATAAAACTCTCAAAGAAAAACTCCCAGAGTGACATAAATCTTGCGTCACTAGATGACATGTCAAGATCCGAGTAGCTGCCACATGTCACTCTGATTCGTGATTTGCACATACCTGAAATACTGATTTCAACTTGACACTTGTCATTCTCTAATTGTGCCACGTGTCCTTGATCTGACGGTCAGGATAGTATCTTAGATCGATGACTGAGAGTGACTTTGGATCTTCATCCTTCAGAACTTCGAGACTTTTGACATTTCTTGGTGGTGAAACTCCCGAAGCAATTCTCCTGGAGTGACTTAACTTGCTTATGTCACTTGTTGACATGGAACAAGCCAATTTCCTCTTGACGCTTGCCATCACCTGATTATGCCATGCATATTTGCTGACGTGGTCTGCTCATGACATGGTTTGCTGGCATGGTCTACTGTCGAGGCCTACCACTATGCCCTTTTGCTGACGTGGTCTTCTGACCAACAACCCTGAACCAATGATCCTCATTTGTCCTCCAAATCCGACGGTCCTTATTCATTTCGGATTTCTGGGCTTCGGGTATTTCATATCTCAAACATTCTGAAGCGTAACGTCTTCGTGACTTTAAACCCAAACTAAATTTTGTTCGTTGATTAGGATATTAGATTGATGTCTTGATCTGTCAGTGTTGCGGCTCTGCTGGCTTATTCTTTCCTTCAACTTGAAAGTGATCCGACGGCTGACGGGAATTCACATAATCAAATTATCAAATGTTTTTCTCGCTTATCATGTCCTTCCACTCAAAATTCATCCAACGGTTTTGAAGTTTCTTAAAAAAAATCCATGATCGAGAATGATTGCAGAACCACAATCTGCGAGTGTTTTAACTCATCACCCAACTCCGCAATGAGAAGATGTGTGCTATTGGTGAGTTAACCAAAATCGTTGATCTTCAAAGCTATCAGATCAGACGATCTTGACTAATTATGGGATGGGAATAAGCGCGATGTTTAATCCTCCTTTCAATCTCTGCAATTCATCCCTTCCGTAGATTTGGCGATTGCGCATCCGATGGACATGATATAATCTGAATTAAACTCATTGTTTGTTGGATCAACCGCAGTCGTAGATCTTTGAAGATATGAGATCTAATGATCTAGACAGATTACGGGATTGTAACTGGCGAGTACTTTAATTCAACTTTCTCTCATCGCAATTCATCCCTATCGTTGATCTGGCTTGCAGATACGATGATCTTGATTTGATATGAGTTTTATCACACCATCTCTTCCGAGCTTTAATCTCCAGTCACTTCTATACTGTGGTTTCCTTTCTGATATGTGATCTCTTCTTGTTGTTCGCTCCTCCTCCTGAGCTTACGCTTCCTTCTGCTCCACCTTCTATTCTTCTCATCAATGACAAGCACACTCTTTCTTGCAAAACATGCTAACAATCTCCCCCTTTGGCATTGATGGCAACCCTCAAAGGCTACTCTAAACTGCTTCGACCTCCAACTGTAGCATCCAAACTACTCCTTTTCTCCCCCTTTGACATCAATGTCAAAGAAAACATGCTCCCCCTGAGATGTTGCAGTATTTTTCAGAGGTATCAGATATTCAACCAACACATACTCCCCCTCATAGGATGGAATCTCTTAGGTTGATAATGGGGTCACGCCCAACTTCTGGCGTAGATACTCAAGCTAATCTTTTGCAAGCGGTTTAGTGAAGATATCAACAATCTGATCTTTGGATGGAATATAATGAAAATAAACAATAGTGTTGGTCGCTTGTTCCCTCAAGAACTGATACTTGATGGGTATATGCTTGGTCTTGGAGTGAAATACATGGTTCTTTGACACACCGATTGCACTGGTATTATCACAATGAATTGGGATCGGTGTAGTATATTTTACCTCCAAATTTGCAAGTGTTTGAATCATCCACAATACTTGGGTATAGCAAGTGGTAGCTGCAATGTATTCAACTTCTGTAGTTGATAAGGAAATGGAACCTTGCTTCTTGCTCAACCATGATACAAGAGAACATCCTAAGAAGAATGCACCTCCACTCGTGATTTTCCTTTCATCCACGCAGTTAGACGAATCAACATTTGAATAGACTGACAGTTGAAAAGTCTAATTCCTAGGATACCATAAGCCATAGTTCATTGTTCCTTTTAGTATCTTAATATTCTTTTGACATCTAACAAATGAATCTGTTTAGGTGTAGCATGATACCTTCCTACAATTCCAACAACATGCATTATGTTTGTATAGGACACTGTGATATACAATAGGATGCCTATCATAGACCTATAGGAACTCTGATCAACATCAGGTGGGTCATCATCATTGCTTAACTTGGATCTAGTGACCATAGGTGTGCTCATAGGTGTAGAATCTTCCATTTGAAACCTTTTCAACTTTCTCTTAGATATTTAGCCCGAGAAAGAAATAATCCTTCAAACCTCTAAGTAATTTGTAGACCAAGAAAAAATGATTGTTCCCCTATCATAGACATTTTAAATTCAGACTGCATGGCAGAGGAAAACCATTGTACCGATGAAGCATTATTGCTTCCGAAGATGATGTCTACATAGACCAACACGATGAGAAAATCATTACCCTCTGTTTTGATATATAGATTACTGTCAACTATTCCTCTCTTGAACCCTTTGTCTTGAAGATACTTATCCAGTCTGTAATACTAAAGACGACGATATTGTTTCAACCCATATAAGGCTTTCTTCAACTTGCAGACAAAGTCAGGGTTATCTGACAGTTGGAAACCCTCTGGTTGTTCCATATATACTTCTTCTTTTAGATCTCCATTTAGAAAAGATGACTTGACATCCATTTGATAGATTTTAAACGATTTATGACAAGCATAGGCAAGAAACATTTTGATAGCTTCTAATCTTGCTACATGCGCAAATGTTTCATCAAAGTCCAGTCCTACTATTTGAGCATATCCTTTGCAGACCAATCTAGCCTTATTTATTACAATATTTCCTTGCTCATTCATATTATTTTTGTAGACCCATTTGGATCCTATTACATTTTTATTTCCTGGCCTAGGAACGAGTTCCCAAGTGTCATTCTTTTCAATCTGGTCCAATTCCTCATTCATTGATTTTAACCAATTTACATATTCACTGGATTCATTGATGTTCTTGGGTTCCACCAGATATGAAGGCCACATGTGATTGCTCGGTGTCTTTGGTTATCCTTCTCCTGGTTTGTACACCTTTGTCTTTCTCACCAATTATATGACTTTCAGGATGATTATTTTGAGTAATTCTGGAGGAAGGATTTGATGTTGATTTCTGTCCTAACTCTTCTTGTCTAGGTGTCTCTTCTCCATCTGATTCTTGGACCTGTTCATCTTCATTTTCAGCTGTTTCCTCTGTAGTAGACTCAATATTTCTCACCTGTCTTACTGGAACTCCTTCATCAAACTTTAAATCAATTCAATCAACTAATTTATGCAATCTTTTATTAAAGCATCTATATCCTTTAATATTGGTAGCATATCCTAAGAATATGCCTTAATCAACCGTGTCATCATACTTGCCAAGGTTTTCATTATTATTCTTTATGTAGCACTTACTCCCAAAGACTTTGAAGTGTTTGATTGAAGCAGGTCTTCCATACCACAGTTCATAAGATGTCTTGTCACTATGTGGTCTGAGGTGGGATTTGTTAAGAATATGGAATGTTGTGTGTATTGCTTCTACCGGGTAATTTGGACCAATGTTCTTCTCATTCATCATTGACCTGTCCATTTGCTGAACTATTCTGTTTTTCCTCTCAACTACTCCATTTTGTTGCGGAGTTCCTGGGATTGTGTATTCTCTCTTGATCCCATGTTTGTCACAGAATTCCTTGAAATCACTTGACATAAATTCTCTTCCTCTATTTGATCTTACCGCCTTTAACCTATTGCCTGTTTGATTCTCAGTTAAAGCCTTAAATATTTTAAATTTCTCAAATGCTTCAGTTTTTTCTTTGAGAAAAGAAACCCAAGTAAGTCTGGAGTAATCATCAATGATAAGCATAAAATATTTTTCCTTCCCTGTGCCTTCCTGTCTTGATGGTCCACATAAATCCATATGAACTAATTGGAGTGGTTTCTCTGTTGAATAAGAGCTCTTGGATTTAAATTGTGTCCTGGTTAGCTTTCCTACTTGGCAGGGTTTACACACAGAGTCTTGTGGCTTTGATATTCTTGGAAGATCTTTTATTGCCTCAAGATTTTTGATCTTGATTAAGTGGTCAAAGTTTAGATGTCCAAGTCTCCTATGCCATAATCAAATTTCATCATATTTACTTAGATGTCACTCTTCTTTATCTTCTTTCATCACATATACATTATTTTCTGTGCTTATGCCTTTAGCCACCACTTGACCTGAATTTACAGATTTTATCTTACAATCCTTGGAAGTGAACACCACTTCACATCCTATGTCAGACATTTGACTTACACTGAGCAAATTATGTTTCAACCCATCTACAAGAAGAACATCTTTGGATTTTCCTTTACCATTACCCAAACTCACCATCCCTTTACACTTGATTCTACCTGGTTCATCATTTCCAAAGGTTACATTTCCTGTTTTTCTTTTACTTATAGACAAAATTTTTTCCTTGTCTCTAGTTATGTTCTTGGAACATCCACTGTATATATACCAAGGGTCTTTTTGTTTTTGAGCTGAAAGTACTAGACCACATATTTCACTATATTTCTTTTTCCATGTGCTGGCATTTCTAGCTAAAGGATTTATCCTTGGATCTGCCTTGTACTTCTTCAGATGGCAGTTTGCAGCTTTGTGGCCAAAGTTATGACAGTTATAAAATTTGAGCTCATTATTCAGTAGGTCAAAGTGATTGGTGCTACGTTGTCTATTCATTGGATGCTTAGTTCTATGTTGTAAAGATTGTTTATTTCTTGACCTCCTCAGTTGCATATCTTTAAACTTAATTTGAAAATTTACAATCTTATGACCAAAATTAGAACAATAAAAACAATATCCATGGAAGAAATTTTGGTACCTAAAGGATGGCCTTCTTATTGGAATTGTTGCTCCATATTCTGATCTCTTTGTTTTTGATCAGGGATCATCTTGTCTTTATTAGCTTTTTGTGATAGAGTACTCTCATGGTCTGATTGTCTGTTGACTTGGAGCTTGATCATCTTTACTGGCTCTTTGCTTTCTGGTTGTTTTCTTATTGAACCATTTACATAACCTAAACCAATCTTCAACAAAGGAGATCTTTGTTTTCTCAGAATGTCGTTAAGTTCTGTTGTGGATTTAATTCTTGGAATATTTTGGAGATATAATGTTTTAAACTTCTCCATATCTTTTCTGGTTTTTACTACCTCTTCTTCCAAGGCTTCACATCTTGCCTTCTTTTATGATAGTTGTTGTTTCAAAATGTCCTCTATTTTATTTGCCTCTTCTAATTCCACTTTTAGTAGGGAAAAGTCTTCATCAGGTCCTTTATTGTCTTTCTCGAACTGCATCAACAATTGTTTTTTATTTTTCTTCTTAGATCCGAGTCTAGAAATTTATTCTAGAGCATTGATCAGTTCTCCTTCCAAGTCAACCACAAATTCTTCATCATCAACATCACTTCCTGTGCCTTTATTATCATAATCCTCTTTGTCCATAAGCATAAAGTCATTAATCTTATGTTTACAGGAAAAGTCACTATATGTGTCTTCTGAAGAGTCATCATTGTTTACACATATACTTTTCTTTTTACCAAATCACTTGGGTTTGTACTTCTTTTCACCTTCAGAATTCTGTTCCTGTTTCTTGTGTGGAGACTTAGATGCAAAGTGACCTATATTTCCACAGTTAAAAAATTTGAAGGGAAATTTTCCTTGGTACTTGCCTGATCCTTTCTTTAGTCTTCTCACAAATGTTTCTTTAGTTTCATCAGGCTCAGAATCCTCATTCTTATCTACTATAAATTATGCTTCTCTAGAGGTGGGTTTATCTTTACCTATCCTCATTTCATAGGCAGTCAGAGTTCCTAGGATTTGGTCAATAGACAGATCTTTTAGATCATTAAGTTCTTCTATAGAAGAGACCTTTGGGTTGAACCTATCTGGCAGAGATCTCAAAATTTTCTGAACTAAAGAGACATCCTCAATTTTTTCACCAAGTCCTATCATTGCATTTACTTGTTCTTCAACTCTCAGAAAGTAATTCCCAACAATTTCATCCTCTTTCATATTTAGTTGTTCAAACTGTAATATTTAGGTTTGAAGCTTGGCATCCTTTACCTTCTCATTACCTTCATAATTATTGATGAGTTTGCCCCACATTTCTTTAGAAGATTCTAAGTGCATAACTTTTACAAATTCTGTTTGTGCAAGCCCACTCAGAATAACATTCATAGCCTTAACATTGAAGCTGAATTCTAGCTTGTCATCCTTAGAAGCTAGTACAACTAGTTTTACATAACCATTCTCTACCACATCCCAAACATCTTCACATGGGGCCATTATGTAGGTTCTCATCCTAACTTTTCAAAAGGTGAATTTTGTTCCATTGAACAATAGGGCCTTATTGGTTGAAGTTCCTTCATGGATAGTCGTATTTAAGTTCTAGGATCTACACTTAGATAAAAGGAACTAGCTCTAATACCAATTGTTGGACAACTAAGAGGGGGGGGTGGCGTGAATCAACTGTTATTGTGATTAAACAATTATGCCCATTTTAAACTCTTTACAAAAAACTCAATGATGATCAAAATAAAGTAGGGAAGTAAGCAATAGAATATTCAACAACAATCACACACATGAAATATACAGAGACATATATTTCCCGAGGAAACCCATAAAGGGAAAAACCTCTTCTTATTGATATGATAAGTAATCTTTATTTTCTGTAGATTATCATTCTTATGGGCTCCAACTCTTATTGATGCTACAACCTCTATTTTACAAGCAACAACTTGTTGAGAGCACCAACTCTCTGGTTTCTCTAGCACCGACTAGAAGGAAGAACCAACTTCTTGAGTGTTCTAGCAACAACTAGATGGAAGCACCAACTTCCAGTCACACAGGCACCAAAATTTATAAAAGAGAACAATAGTTCTCCCTTGCACCACCCTGCCACCCTGGTTTTTCTGGCTGCAACCAGATGGAAGCTACAACTCCCTGTGTTCAAGCACCAACTTGAAACTCCGAGGACACCAGTCCTCCCTATCACCTCCCTACCATCCTGAAATATAAATCTTTTCTTTTCTTCAATTTATCACAGTGATACAACAATTATCTATGGCTTACCAGTATCATCATTGTTTTGCTACACTTATTTTCTCTGCCTGAATCAATGTCTCTCTGCTCACATCACCTGTGATTTCTATTCTTCTGCATTTTATGTTCTGTGCGCCATCTCTCTTCTATTCTCTATGCCTCCGCATGCTCTTCACTGCATCACTGTTCTTCCCTACTGGTTGTTCACTATGTCTCTTCCTCAAAACTACATAGCTAACCAATAAAATCACCTCACTTCTCTGTTCTGCATCTCTTTCTCACGTCGAGTCCTCTGCCTAATCATTATGGCAACTCTTCGTCCTCTCTGGTGGTTCACTCCATGTGTTCATCATCACTGGGTGTTATGATGAGATTCCTTAGCTTCTCTGGAAGTCGAAACTCTTCATCTTCTCTGTTAGTTACAACCAGTCAATTACAAATTCTTTGTCTTCTAAGCCCCTTTCTTCATGTAATCACTGGTGGTGACCATACACCTGGGCTTAATGATCGCTTGAGTGCTTATCAATTCAATGACCACGATTCATTATCCTGAAATGGATGACTGTCGTAACTTCTGTTGATATTATGGTAGCTGCGGGAGGTATTTACCTCCACGTGTAAACCTAACAAGAATATAATATTACGGGAAGCAAGAAGAAACCCTAATGAGTTGGATAATAACCCTATAAGACAATTCAACTCAAGATGATAATTTGTATTATGTTATTATCCTCCAAGAGAAGAAGTCGGCTAGAAGAAATATTATATACTAAGTAAATAGGCACCCATAATGAGAAGTCGACCCATGCAGTTAGCCAGAATTAGTATAAATACAGGAGGCCAGTCTTCATTCTGGCAAGAATTCTCATAACTGCAGAGCTCACTTGTGCACACTACAGTTAGCTAGTCTGTGCTCAAGTTTGGAGGAGAAGCCATTGTTGCAGCTGCTATATTTAGCAGATTACGTTTTGGGTTGGAATTTCTCTTGGTTATGGTTTGGACTATCTGATCAGATCTTGTTTGGTGTGCTATCCTTGGAGAAAGGTGTGCTACCCTTTTTTTGGCTATCTAGCCTAGGGTTTGCTTCCGGAGTGATTCTCTGTCAAGGTTAAGGTGGTCGGAGGGTGGCTTCGGCCTATGGTTGGGTGACAATAGTGATATTGTCTGTGGTAAAACGAACACATCTATCATATTCTAACAGGTTATGGGCCCACACCTCCTTCATTCAATCTAACCACTGGAAGGGAGCATAGCCATAAGGATATTAAGCTTGCTAAATAACTTCCACTAGGGTTTCTAGCATGAGAAACCACTAAATCACTTTCGCTAGGGTGACTAGCAGGTGCAATTTCAAAAACCCTAACCCTCTCGTTGAGGCATATTAAGTGAAGGGATTAACCTAATTTCTGAATAGACCAGTGCTCCCTAGTCTAGCGCATCTCCTGGTACTCTCAGCAAGCCAAGACGTCAAGTTTGAGGTTTTGGTCAAATATAGGGTTGACCAAGTCAAAGCATCCATGACCTACTCTATGAAGTCAGAAAACAAGTTAGATGGAGCTTCTAACTTCAGAGCATGGAAGACAAGGATTGACCTCATCCTTGCCAAGAATAAAGTGCTGGATATGGTGAAAGGAAAGATCATGGAATCAGAGTTTGAAGAAGGAAAAGAGAAGAAACCACAAAATGTTGTAGTTATGGAGAAGTTCAAAGACAGTGATATCAATGCCATGAGTATCACAGTGGACTCTATAAAATACCACTTGATACCCTACATCTCCCATCTTGAATCATCGAAGAAGATGTATGATGCCTTAACAAACCTCTTCTCAGTCAGAAACATTGGACAAGTAATGAGTCTGAAGAATGAGCTCCGTGACATGAAGATGAATGATGATGACATCATAACATCATAATTTGTTAAAAATATCTCAGTTAAGAGATCAACTAAAAGCTGTTGAAGAGATCATTTTAGAGAAAAAATTGGTAAACATAGTACTCAATGGTATTCCCAAGATGTGGGATGCATTTGCCACAAGCATGAACACTGTTATCACTGAAATTTCGTCTGCACATGGCGACAAGAACTCCACATCATCTGCACATAGCGACAAGAACTCTACATCATCAAAACAACAATGAAGTCATTCATGGCACTATT
>JZKD02S1719138.1:107321-120029 GCA_000966675.3 Picea glauca
ATCAAGTGACCATCAATATTATACATCATATGAACAACATAAATAATGAGCATCAATCACACATAAGATATACACAAAGACAGATTTTCATGAGGAAACCCATAAAGGGAGAAAAACTCTTCTTTTTTGAAATGATAGGCAGTCCTTTAAGTTCTGTACATCATCTATGTTTGAGCACCAACTCAAAGTGAGGCTACTACCTCTATTTTACAAGCTCCAACTTGTTGAGAGTACCAACTCTCTGGTTTTTCTAGCACCGACTAGAAGGAAGAACCAACTCCTTGAGTGTTCCAACACCGACTGAATGGAAGCACCTACTTCCACTTATACAAGCACCAACTTGCATACAAAAAACTCTGTGTTTTCCCAAGCACCACCCTGCCACCCTGTTTTCTAGCCATAACTAGATGGAAGCTACAACTCCCAATATTCAAGCACCAACTTGAATATCAAAGGACCACAGTCTTCCCTATCACCACCCTACCTCCCTGATTATAAGTAAAATGATTGAATAACCAACAACGCAGGTGTTTCAATTCTTACCACTTCTCTTTTGTCCCGCAATTCTTCTATGCTTCTATCTGTTTTGCAATTCTGCTCTGCTTCAAGTTGTTCTGCAATTCTTCTCTTGCTTTTGTCTATTCAACATATGTTACTCATCTCTGAGTTTTATCTCACACTGCACATACTGTCGATCTCACACTGCGCATACTGTAATTTTTCCTTTCTTACAGTTCAACTCATTTTTCATTCAGAACAACCAACACTTCACAATCATTTCGTCTTTCTTTTATGCACTTACCACAACTTCATTTACACCTTGAATACCTAGGCCAACAACACTTCAGCCACTCAATCGCCAACTATCCAAGAACCATGATTCGGTTCTTCTAACTGAATTCCAATTGAACAGTTAATCGTAAAGATCAACAATATCCCTTCGATCAGATGCTCAAATAACCAACACCATTGGATTAAATCCATAGGGTCTTGCATTTATCCCATATGCCCACTGGTTGTGACCATGGGCCTAATCAAGATGCGTTTCGCATTTCACATTTCGACAATTCAGTGTCGAAGGGTATCGACGCTCCAAGTTGCGATCCCCGAAATGGAGCTTAGCTCCGCTAGCTCCTCCCTCTCACGTGACCACTGACAGTGACCATAGGCTGTGCCAAAAGGTGCTTCATGATTTTGCGTTTCAACATTCTTGTCGTGAGTGTCCTTGACACCTCCAACTCCCGGTATCCAAAAATTCAAAATGGAGTCAGATCAACGGTCCACAATCTTGATGATTCGACAGTCCAGATATTTTCGTGATCTCGCATATCCCGATTCCTATGATGAAGGGTCTCGACACTCCAAGTTGTGATCCCCAAAATGGAGCTTAGCAATTAGCTCCTTCCCTTAAGCCTTCAATGATGTGACCTTATCTATGACCACGCGCCAGACCTTATCGCGATTTCGCATATCGCGAGTTGCAAGGTTAGAGCATTTCCTTCCTTTGACTTTCCAGTCAACGAAAAGTTAATCCCTCGCCACATGTCCCTCTTGGATTAACGGTCAAGATCTTATCATGATTTCGCAACTTCACGAACCTTCGTCATTCCTGATCAACGGTCCACGATCTCCCTTTGATCAACGACTCAAATTAAGTCATGGTTTCGCATTTTGCGATTTCATAGGATAGAGCACCTCCTTTCTTTGACTTTCCAATCAGAAAAATGCCAATCTCTCGCCATGTGCCCTCTGCATCCAATGTTCCACAACATACCTCGATCCAAAGGTCCAGATCAATTCTTGGGATTTTGCATATCGCATGTTCCCACACCATGTTCCGTTGACTCATCCAATGTGCAGGTCAACGAAATTTTAGTCTCTTTCCACGTGTCCTTCTTGAAGATGGATGGTCCTCCTGCTTTCGAGATTTTGTAGGCCCACTTCATCTTTCACGTGAAGACCATGCTCCTTCTTATGGATCCAACGACGGTCGATCTTCGAGCTCAGATTTGACGCCTGAGATCTATTTTCTTCTACTGTGCACTCCTCCTATCTAAATTCAGATCTGACGGTCATTGGGAATTCTGAATGGGATCCAATGATCACTGTTGCTCTTCACTGTTGATCTTGCCATTGTCATGCCATTATCTCTGCGCTACTGATCGTGCTGATCTTCGCCATCAATGACATCATCATCAATGAAAAACACGCATACTCTGCCTCTGTCTGAAAACGTGCCAACAGATTTTACGGTAATTTTTTATTCTCTTGGTTACTGTTGCATCGAAGAATTAGGAGAAAATTTTGACCTTCATTAATCTACTGTTGCGTTGAAGAACATATAGAAGAGTTATTCATTTGTTTACCGTTTGTATTGAAAAATGTATTGTGAAATTGTTATTCCATGGTTACGATATGCATTGAGTAATTCAGGGAGAAGTTGTTGTTCTTTACTAAATGCCTTTAACTCAGTTCTTTTCTTTATGCCACTGCCTAAATTTATGTTTGGTAACAACATATATATTCTGGTGTAGTCGCTATCATTTACTTGATATCTAGACTTGTTCTTATTCGATGCGACTAGCAAGCGAATTTCAACCCTGAATTTACTTTTTGGTGTATAGATAACTAATCGGACCATGGGCTCACTCCTCGTGGCGTTGATGAATGCTCTTATTAGATACACTTGGACCCGAGCTGCTCTAACTCTACTGTCGATCCTTTTATGTTTCCTTGTATATATATCTCTATCCTGTACATGCGACCCTTGGTAAAGAAGCTCAGAGGTTTTAGAACTACGATTCGGTTATTGATGAAATCTAAAGATTAATTACTACGACTATCCTTTAGAGGAGTTAACGCAAGTTAAACTTTTGAACAAACTTTTGGCGTCCTTTTAAACCTGACCTTCCGTTGATGGAAGTGGTTGAATATAGAGGTCGATTCTCTTAGAGATTTTTCTTCTCATTAATTTACTCTTCGTTTTCTGCTCCTGTATCGAGGGATTGTACTCTTGACCCTCCTTCGAGTTGTTTGTGTATATATATATACATATATATATATACCCAATGCAAGTAATATTTTTCCCTTTATTGAATCATGCGACAAGATAATTATTACTTAATATGCTTATTGATAAGGAGTCATATGATTAATTGAATTCTCACATTGTATATAATGATTACTTTTAGTAGCGATTGGTAATTAATAGTGTAATAAATTGTAAACAATCTTCTTGTAATAATTATACATCGTGGATTGTTTATGAAAAGTTTTATTACTGAGTTATATAAAATAAAATTATTGAAGTTATAGTTGAATTTTAATCATTGTTGGAAATCATGATATGACTTACTTTGGGTAAATTAGAAACCAGTGCACTTTTGCACTACCTTGTGAAGGTTAGGAAATGTATAGCAATTTCAATAGAGGATTTTAAGGATGAAAATTTATTTTAAAATGTAGAAACTTTGGCGAATCTTACTAATTCTTCATATGCCAATTATAAAATGTTTGGTGGTATTTTTGTAAAAATATTCAAATTTTAAAGGATTTTATATAGTTTGTATAAAATTTTGACAATTTTTAAGGTAAAATAATTTTATCCTATAGAATATGGGCAAATTATTTTTATAATAGTGAATTGTTTTTTGGGAAAAACTTTGGAAAATTATCCCATGAGCGAAATTTAGCCCCTAAAATCATCTCTCATTTCAGTGGTCCCTCAATAAGTGGAGTGGTAACTAGTACAAGTATTGTAGTAAAGTAGATTAGTGATTATCATCTTAATAAACTTAGTAAAGGATAATTGTAAGGGTTTAGGGAGAACGTATTGTATGTTGATCAAGGAAGATTTAATCTTCTTTGGATTTTTAAAATGGGTATGTAATAAGAATTTCTTCAATTAATTAACTTCTCTAATAAAATATTTCATGTAATAGTCAAGCCAATTATGATTTGTTATTATAGAAGTTTGAATTACTTAATGAATGATACTTGACATTGAGCGAACCTGACATTGACTTGATATCATTGATGATAATAAATAGACCTCTATTTGTTACAAGGGTTGTAATTATGCTCATGTGTTTCCATTTAATTCATTATGTATCTCTCGTACTCAACTTGCGCCTTAATTGTTCGAATTTGGTTTAAGCATTTATTTGTTAAAAGAAGCTTTGAGAATAGATGGTTATTGGTTGATAAATCTTGTTGACTGTTGGACTTATGATTGGTTAAGGGAATTTGACACCTCCTTGTTCCTCAAAACAATCACCAGTCCTAGGACCTTAAGTGGTCAAAATCAATCGGATGAATCCTGAACTTGAGCGTTGCTTATGTGTCTTGGAGGTCCTAACTATGCAGGATAGGATGGATGGATATTTTCCTTTAATTTTCAGTGACATGGTTGATCTATTATTAGTATCTTGCTTTAGTTTATCGTGATGTGTTGATTTGCATCACTATTAATTATGGTGATGCGTTGATATACGTGTCATTATTTATTTTGATGATGTGTTGATATACATGTTGTTATTTATTGTGATGATGTGTTGATTATGTGTCGTTATTAATTATGTCAATGTGTTAATTGTGTTTCATTAGTACTTAGGATGATGTGTCTATGATGTTTCTATTCATGATGTGGTGACGTTTAATTTCCTAATGCTAGAAAAATAAAGAAAATAAAATAAAATATTTACCTCTTTTGTAACCGCTAGTTGTTGTTGTAATGGCGGGTGCGCTACATATGGTATCATAGTGGGTTCAACCCTGCAAATTTGGACCATTACGACTTTCCTTGTGTTAAACTTATAACTTAGACCTTATCGCTAACTAAGATTTGAAAAAATTCCATGCAGGTAATCATGGTTAGAGGGTGTCGTGGAAGTAGACAACGTGGTGTTAGGGGGAGAGGTGCGACACCTCTAGTAGCATCCACGACAGAGGGGTCTAACCCCCAAGGAGAAGAACAAGTCATTAGGAAAGAGAAGTTTGTTGTGGGGGATGTGGTTGGTTTGATGAGGTCCTTTCAAAGGATGTCAGAGGCCTTGATTAACCAATCAGATAGATATGAGGCCAGAGCACTTGAACCCAATGAGGGTTCACTACGCACTCTAGCTGGTAGTGGTATCATTCATAAAGAACTTGAGAAGGTGAAGTTTCTCGAGTTCATGGGTGCCACAGACGGCTCAACTGTCGAGGCATGGTTGGATAACATGGTGATGTGATTTTCACTTCGTGACTACACCTCCAACATGAAGGTATGCATGATGGCCTTTCAGCTGAAGAAGAGCACTCTTCTATGGTGGAATACACTCCTACCTCAACTAAACATGGTCGTTGAAGACATGTCATGGGAAATTTTTGAGGAGAGGTTCCGGGAGAGGTATTTGTCAGAGGAATTCATTGAGTGCCAGCTCACTGAGTTCAACACCTTACAACAGGGTGGTTGTACGGTGCCAGAGTATGAGGCCAAATTTATGAGCTACTTCGGTATGATCCACACCTAAACATAGAGAAGCTAATGGTAAACAAGTTTGTGTTCGGACTTAACTTCAACATTCATGCGAAGGTGAGGATCCTACTGCCTCAGACGTTGGATGATGTAGTCTAAAAGGCCCTCATAGCTGAGAAATAGATGACCAACGGGGGTCAGGGTAGGAATCCTGCAAGACCAACTAGATAGATGATCTTAGGAGTGCAACAACATCAGACACTAACCAGACATACATCAAGGTATCGAGATATGTCTAGAGGACCCATTTTCATGACACCATGATGATCGAATCCTCAACAGAGGACTCACTACAAGGGACCACCGCATCAACAACAATGTCACCCACAACAATAATAGTTTAGGCCTGTTCAACAGAACAAACCAGGATCTGAGGCTGGTAGGCCAAAAACTTCTACTTTGGGGACCAGGAGTATTTGACCAAAGAATAGATGTTGGACATGTGGAGAGCCACATTACTGATGAGGGTGTCCAGTTTAGAAGGCCAGAGCGGTCGGGTCAATAGGACACACTATAGTTGGAGATCTGGGAAAGGACCACAGGATTCATGCAACAGTGAACAACCGCCAGGCCAAGCACTGATCCACTATGCTCGAGATGTCAGGTACAATTTCCAACCAAACTTTTAGTATTTTGATAGATCCACTATAGAGAGCTTTATTTCTAATGCAACACTAAAAATAATTAAGGTAAAGGAAGTCGAGCAGGATGCGTTTAGACGCGTAGAAATGGCATCGGGTGCCAAACAAAAGGTTGGAGGAAAGGTTACGGACTATAGCATTGACTTGGGAGATTTTGTAATGAAGGCCAACCTATATGTCACGATCTTACAATCTTATGACATAGTGATCGGTATAGACTGGTTGAAATCGCATGACGCGATACTTAACTGTAAGACAAAATGGTTAAGTTTGACAGATGACGTGGGACAAAGAAGAGTGATTGTAGGAAGAAACCAGGGAGTGCCTTGAGGTTCATTTCTTCCCTACAACTATAGAATAACATTCACAAGGGATGCAAGTTATACGCAATCTTACCGCTAAATGAAATGGGTGAGGCGAAAGGATTGGGAGACCTTCTTGTATTATGAGAGTTTGCAGACGTGTTCCTAGAAGAGATACTAGGTTTTTTGCCTGAAAGAGAGTTAGAGTTTACAATCGACTTGCAACCTGGAACTGAACTAATAGCAAGAACTCCTTATCATATGTCAACGCATGAGTTACAGGAGTTGAAAATGAAATTGATAGAGTTGTTGGACTTGAGACTTATACGTCCAAGTGTGTCACCTAGGGGTGCATCTGTTATTTTCATAAGAAAGAAGGATGGATCGTGGAGACTTTTTATTGACTACCGTCAATTGAACAAAGCGACGATCAATAATCGGTGTCCATTGCCAAGAATAAGCAATTTGTTTAATCAAATGAAGGGAGCGATGGTGTTTTCGAAGATTGACTTGAGATCAGGATATCACCGATTACGAATTAAAGAGGAAGATATTCCTAAGACTGCATTGAAGATGAGGTTCAAACACTATGAGTTTATCATTTTACTATTTGGACTGAAAAACACCCCGGGGGTATTCACAAGCTTGATGAATGGGGTGTTTCGCGAATACTTGGACAAGTTTGTACAAGTATTTATTGATGAAATATTAATTTATTCTCAGATGAAGGAAGAGTATGACGCACATTTAATATTGGTACTACAATGTTTACGCGAAAACAAATTATATGTGAAACTTTCAAAATGTTGTTTTTACCAACTGAAGATTCATTAGTTAGGACATGTTATATATGGTGAAGGTATCGTTGTGGATCCAAAGAAAGTAGAGGCTATTATGGAATGTCTTGCACAAAAAAACGTACAAGAAGTACGTAGATTTGTGGGTTTAACATAATATTACCGACGGTTCATCAAAGGTTTTTCGAAGATAGAAAATCAGATCAAAAAATTGCAGAAGAAAAACAAGAAGTTTGTATGGGCTAAGAAATGTGCGAAATCATTTCAAAGGCTCAAGGAGTTATTGACAACAGTGTCAATACTGAAAGTCCCTAACCTAGACAAGGAATTTTTGGTATGCACAGATGCATCCAAGGAACGTTTAGGTGGAGTCTTGAGCCAAGACGGTCGAGTGATCGCTTACATTTCGATGAAATTGAGAAAGCATGAGGAGAACTATGCAACGCATGACTTGGAGTTATTGACAATTGTATATGCCTTGAGAGTTTGGATACACTATATGATTGGAAGAAAATTCAAACTAAAGAAAAATCACTGTGTGTTGCATCACATATTTACGCATAGTGACTTAAACGCACAACAAAGGTGTTGGTCAAAATTACTTAGCGAATACGATTTTGAGATTGCGCACATCAAAGGAATGATGAACAAAGTGGTAGATGGGCTGAGTTGGAGACCACACATATTTGTACCTCTTAAAACAAATCTTTGAGAGAATATTCTAGCATTACAAAGAGGCGATGAATGGTACAAGGAAGTTAAGGAAAATACTGGACAAGACACCATGATGGTACTAAGGTTTGAAGGATATGATTTGGACAATGACAGACTGTTGAGGTATAACAACATAATTTATGTATCGCCTAATGACGAATTAAGAATTCTCATCTTAAGTGAAGTGCATAGAGTTGTGTACATGGCTCAGCTGAGAGTCACAAAGATGAGGACATACCTTAAGCCTTTATTCTTCTAGAAATGAATGAAGGAAGACGTAGTTATTTATGTGGTGAGATGTCTAGAATGTCAGCAAGTGAAGGTTGAACATAGACATCCAACAAGAATAATACAACCACATGTTATTACAGAATCGAAATGGGAGGTCATTTCGATGGACTTTATAGTTGGATTTCCACTGATGACAAATAGACACGACACGATTTTCGTGGTAGTCGACACTTTGACGAAGAGTGTACACTTTATTCCTATACGTATCAGGCGCCAGACATAGCTATAGTTTTTGTCAGCAATATTGTGAGATTACATGACGTACTGAAAATGATCATATATGATCGAGGATCGTTGTTTACAGGACAATTTTGGATCAGTTTCCAAGAGGCTTTGGGGACACAATTGAACTTTAGTACTGCTTATCACCCTCAGAAAAACGAGAAGACATAAAGAATGAACCAAATTTTGGAAGATATGTTGCATATGTATGCAATGGACCAACATAAATGTTTGGAAGATTTCTTGCCACTGGTAGAGTTTACATACAACAAAAACTATCAAAGTACCATTAAGATGACACCGTTTGAGTTTCTTTATGGGCGACCTTGTCGAACATTGTTGAGCTGGGATTGACTTGAGGATAAAGTCCCGGTGGGACCAAAAGTGATCCAAGAAATGGAAGAACAAATGCAAATGATAAGAAAAGGGATTAAATAAGCGCAAGATCGACATATGAGTTATGTTGATGTGCATCGTGTTGACCGCAATTATGAATTTGGCGACAGAGTTTTCTTGTGGGTGAAACCACACAAGAGTTCAATCAAGTTTGGAAAGGGATCTAAACTCTCTCCTAGGTTTGTGGGATGTTTCAAAGTTGTGGAAAGGAAAGGACCCGTGGCCTATTGACTAGACTTTCATGATTCTTTGAGGCGTATGCACAATGTTTTTCATGTATCTATTTTGATACATTATGTTAATGATCCTACACATGTGATTGACATGATTTCTTTACAGGTGTCAGACGAGGGTTCTCTCACGACGGAGCCAATCCATATTCTAGACCGTCACATTCGATAACTACGACGTCGAATAATCGATTAGGTCAAGGTCCAGTGGGAAAATTATATCCCACACTCAACTACATGGGAGGACACATATGATATGCGTCAACAATTTCCTTACTTGTTTGATAGATTAAACATATAGATATTTCCATATACTTTTATTACTGCATTTTCTATACTGTACAACTTCAGGACGAAGTTTAAAACAAGAGGGGGTGTATGTAACATCCCGCTCTTGCGAGCACATGTTACCGACTTATTCTTTGAGGACACCTACGTGCAAGTGATCCAATTATAGTACATGATAATTTGTTTCAATTATGGATCCTTATAATGATGTTGATGGTTGTGTATAATGTTATTTGATATATATGTATTGATAGATGCTATTGACGAGTTTTCATTGAGTGTGCAGGACACTTGACAGATTTTGGATGCCGAGGGAATCAATGGACCTCCTTGGACTCCTGATTGAATTAGGGAGTGTATTGTATTGGTTTGAGCATTTCATTTATTCATATGTGACATATGATTGAGTATAGTATGATTTTGTATATGGATCAGTGACAATGTTTTGTTAATGAATGCAGGTTGACAAATGCTTGCTAATCTGACTCACATAAGGAGTAAAGGGGCCATGTACATAGACCAGATATTGAGGGAGAGGTGTGGAAACGTCCCTGTCACAGCCTACTAGCACTCCCACTATGGCTTGAATTGTAGGTTAACGATTACCTAGTTAGAGAGGTCCACGATGTCGTGAGGGTAAACTGAGACAGTCGCTCATGAAGAATTATAAGGGGTGTGCAATAAGGAATATTCTTTATTTCTTAGAAGCCCTAAGTCTTTCACAAGGTCGCCTGAATGGAGTGCTTACTCCAAGGGTTGGAAAAATACCAAAACTAGTCAAAGACGAGTGGCACCCTTGGAGCACAGAGTTCATCTTGAAGGGCACATCGCGTAAATAAAACTTGAGTCAATGAATCTAGGTGGCCTACAAAATCTTGAGAGAATAATTAAACCTTGAAAAATATTTAGGCCTTGCCGGGTTTAATAAATTAACTAAACGTTGAAATTATTAATTAAAAATCCCAATAAACATCTAAGCCTATTAAAAAAAAAGGGAAGAAATCAATCCTAAGTCTAAGTTTTGTAAGAAGACTAAAACTAAATTACAAATTAAATTAAAAATGAATGAAGTAAATCAAGTTAAGAATTAAGAAAAGTTGAAATATATCTAAAGATTTGATATAAGACACGTGTGCAAAAAAATATTAAAAGGGAGTTTTAAATTAAGAAAGAAATAAAGATGAGAGAATAGAGTAGGCATATATAGAAATCTAGAGTCTAGATACCACTAGTTTAACTAGAAGAAGACTCCTATTTTAACTCAACTCAGGTTTAGTAAGGTGTCAGTCATTAAATAGGAATATGGGGAATAAATAGACAACTATGAGTGATTTAAGGAGAACATTTGGGAAATGTGTGGGAAATTGACCTTTAATTAAAATAAAATATGAAATTACTTGTGCAACTTGGAGGAGAGGGTGACAAGTTCGAGGAGGAATAATTCTAAATTAATTAATTAAAAAGCTAATTATTTGTGCAAGTGGGGAGGTGTCACTGAGAAAATTCCTATAAAGAAAATGGTCAAGATGGGAAGGTTTTTCTTGTGAGAGTTGGTATACCCAGCTTGAGAGAGAGTGGTGGCTCTACCTTGTGAGACAAGCTTGGAGCTAGAGGATTTGTTGGTTATGTGTGCATGGCCCCTTTGCGGCTTAGAGGGATGAGGGGGAAGAAGAGTACCCCTAGCATTGGCCGCGAGGTACCGGTGAAATTCTTGGATTAGCAAGAAGAGTGCAAGGACTTGAAAGACATGGAAGGGTTGCCCAAGTTTTCTTCGGAAATGATAAATTATCTTTTGATTTATTCAAGTGTTTTCGGGTATTTGACTACCGAGGAGTCGAGTTTTCGCCTTGCGCGCAACCAACAAAATTCTTCGATTAGTGAAGTGATACCTTAGATTGTGGGCGGCTGCTGGAATAATATTGACGTTCGATGCCTGTGCTCATGGCAGTCGACTAAAAACCTGTGTCAATGCTGACACTTTATTTATCTTTAGCGCTAATGCTATCACCCTTTGGTTTTATCTTGTAGATCCTGTGAGGTGATTTAACATCAGTGGGATCCTCGTCTATCGTTAGTGGTCATGTCCAGCTGTTAGTTATCCTTAGTGACTGTCAATCCAGGTGTAATTTGTTGTGTAATAGATTTGTCAATCTAAGTGTTATTGTTTGATCATGGTGAAATTTTTGACTTGTAAAATAGATTCGGTTATTGATGAAATCTAAAGATTAATTATCGGGCCTACCCCTTAGAGGAGTTAACGCCAGTTAAACTTTTGAACAAACTTTTGCCGTCCTTTTAAACCTAACCTTCCGTTGATGGAAGTGGTTGAATCTGGAGGTCGATTCTCTTAGAGACTTTTTATATAATGATTGCTTTTAGTCGCGGTTGGTAATTAATAGTGTAATAAATTGTAAATGATCTTCTTGATAATGTAATAAATTGTAAATGATCTTCTTGTAATAATTATACATCGTGGATTGTTTATGAAAAGTTTTATGGAGTTGTAACTAGTACAAGTATTGCACTAAAGTAGATTAGTGATTCTCATCTTAATAAACTTAGTAAAGGAAGGGTTAATATTATACTATAATAGTATTGTATTGTATTAATATTAGTATAGGAAGGGTTAATGATAGTATTGTATGTTGATCAAGCAAAGGTAGTAGTGATTGTTTTTTACCCAGTCCCAGAACCATATAAGTCTGGTGACCCAGAACCACTTGCTTATCGGTATGGACTTAGTCTTAGCCCCATGCCGCCCTAAGATAATAGCTTCAATAGTGTCTCGGGAAGGAAGGGTTAATATTCTTGGGATTTTTAAAATGGGTATCTAATAAGACTTGTTTCAATTAATTAACTTCTCTAATAAAATATTTCATGTAATAGTCAATCCACTTAGGAGTTGTTATTATAGAAGTTTGAATTACTTGACGAATGGTACTTGACATTGAACGAACCTGACATGGACTTGATATCATTAATGATAAGAAATAGACCTCTATTTGTTACAAGGGTTGTAATTATTATTATGTGTTTCCATTTAATTCATTATGTATTTTTCGTACTTAATTGTGCCTTAATTGTTCGAATTTGGTTTAAGCATTTATTTGTTAAAAGAAGTTTTGAGAATAAATGGTTATTGGTTGATAAATCTAGTTGACTGTTGGACTTATGATTGGTTAAGGGAATTTGACACCTCCTTATTCCTTAGAACAGTCGCCAGTCATGAGACCTTAAGTGGTCAAAATCAATCGGATGAATCCTAGAAAATACCTCCACTCTTGGAGGTCCTAACCATGCATGATAGGA
>JZKD02S1719149.1:29471-39482 GCA_000966675.3 Picea glauca
ATTTGGGCGCGGGGATCGCGAGATTGCGAGAAGCGATATCCCGACAGCTGGAGGTAGTGGGGGCCATAGCAGAGTCGGCGAGTGGAATACAGGTGGCACGAAGCCTCGGGATCTCACCGCGAGAAGTCTCGAAGTATTGGTGTTAGAATCCGCAAGACGCGAAGTGCCGAGAGAATCTCGGGCCCGGGCCCACGACATCGTCGGGAGAAGTAAGAGTCGTCGAATCTTTGAGGGACACGTGGTGCGCGATTGGACTCCATTGCCTCCTCGCCTCTCGCAACTTTAAAGAACAAGAACTAGCTCCTCCCAGCCGCGAGACGCGAAGTGCTGAGAAAATCTCGGGCCCGGGCCCATGACATTGCCGGGAGAAGTAAGAGCTGCCAGATCTCTGAGGGGCACGTGGTGCACGATTAGGCTACTTGGCTCCTCGCCCCTCGCAACTTTGAAGATCGAGGACCAGCCTCCTCCCAGCCGCGAGACACGAAATGCCGAAAGCACCTTTGAAGATAGGCACAGGGTCACAGCCTGTGGTCACTTGGGGGTGATAGAAATAACTGCGCAAGGGATCGAAGCACCGGGTTTGGCTGTAGAAGGGATCACTGTGTTCTCCAGGTGCCAGTTCAACTCGGTCTCAATCCTAGTACCTGTTCAGAGTGAATGAAGAAGAGAGAGGGTGGTTGAAACCTCTCCTCACTCATTAATTACAGGGGATGGAGGGTTTGGCGAACCATCTGCTCGAGGAAGTCTTGTGCATCGATTCTCTCAAAGACGCCATGCCGAAGTCCTCAGCTTGATAGAGAAGTCTGCGCACGCTAGCCCAACACTTAATGGTTCAGCTACCCTCCTTACAGGAGCCATGCATAGTTAAGGTGGCGCTTGAAGAAGGATTTCAGTTCGAGTTTGACTGAAAAGACATCGAACCTTGGATGACTGGGTGCGCCTCTATGAGGTGAATTTTCCTGAGTATATAGACTCAGTTGTTGTATTTTCGTGGGTATCGATGGTTGAGCCGAGCTCTCGGTTGTAAAACTTTAATGAAGCACTGATACTCTGGTTATGTATAGACTTCTGAGACTTCTTGCCTTACGAATGCCAGTTTCTTTACATATTTGTTATACTGTGTTAGAGCAGCTCAAAATTGGAGGATCCAGTCGAGTTGTAGCTGTTATAGGATGATGTTGTAATGGATCACTGTAATAGTTATGGAGTCTCTAATCGGTTCCTGTGATTTCCTTAACGCCAAATGACTTGTTATTGGAGGATCCAGTCAAGTCTTCTATTCAGTTTCTTGAAGCCCTGAACCAGGAGGATCCTACGTTCAGAGTTTTTCCCCTACAAATCGCTGTAAGCCTATTGCCTAGAGATGTTTGTTCACCTTTCTTACTAAGTCTTCCACCTGCTCATCTTTTAACCAGCCCACCGACTGAAGTTAGGATTCCAGACCTCCTTTGTTCTTTACGTACCATATCCAGTCCCCGAGTTAGAGTGATATCTCCTCGAGTCTCTACCCATTTGATCACCCATTTATCAAACCGTGACATAAAAACTGATGGGCGTTGGGCTCTGCTCCAGCAAGCAATCCAAGAGTGACTTCCATCGCCAACACTATCAACCCTCTATCTTTTGCAGGGCATATCTTTATTTTGACAGCCACTGATTACTTTACTAAGTGGACTGAGGTTGTTCCTCTTAGACACACACAGGATGAGTAGGTAGCTTCTTTCCTAGAATCTAATATCTTTTCCAGATTCGACATCCCATTAGAGATCATTATGGACAATGGCCCAACCTTCATTTCTGAAAAATTGACCCAATTTATGGCTAAGTTAGGTGTCAAACATTTCACTTCATCTTCTTATTACCCTCAGGGAAATGGGCAAGAAGAGTCCACTAACAAGAATTTGGTTAGGATCATAAAGAGAATCATAGAAGACAAACCTCGCTAGTGGCACACACTTCTCACTTATGCTCTCTTCTAAGACCATACAACCACCAAATAAAGTACATGGTTTACTCCCTTTCAGCTCATATATGGCCAAGAGACTATTTTTCCTACTAATCTAGATATTTCCTCCCTATGGCTGATGTTACAGACCGAAGAATTAAATTCTTCTAATGTTCCCGAAATGATAAATGCATTGTTATCCCTAGAAGAACAAAGAAACTTTGCCTTGGAGAACCTAAAAAGAAGGAAACAAACGGTGAGAAAGTATTTTAACAAGCGAGAAAAGGCTGTTGAATTCAAGCTTGACGACAAAGTCCTGCTATGGGACTCAGCCCATGCTGAAAGAGGGAGACATTCTAAATTCCAAAAAATATGGCTAGGTCCTTTCAAAATCACTTTTATCCTTGGCTCAAACTCATACCTTATAAAGTATTTGGAGTAGCGATTGTTCTCTTATAATACTAATAGTTCCCACTTGAAACATTATGTGGAACTAGCTTGATTATTAACGCTTTGTGTAAACATGATTGTTGTATATAGTCCTTTGTCTTAATTTTTTTACTTTGGTTTGTTGAGTTTTAATTCCTTCTTTTTGTTTCACGTAATCATTAGAAATAAATTCTGGATCAATTTTTCCATAACAATTTCATTGTGTAAGTATTGTTGCTTGATGAAAATAAAATACACACAATTGTCACGATGTCCTCCTTTTGAGACATCGTTGAAATAACTTTTTTCTTTTAATATTGTTGTAGTATAGTTGGTTTTGTCTTCTTCCTTGTTTCTGTTATCCCTTTCTTCCCTCCATCCCCAGGTTCAAGAGCATATTAGAAGCATTCTCCTTGAAAGTCTAAACAGAATTACCAGTTATGAATCTTTGTGCATACATGAACGAATCCCCTCATACATCTCACTTTCCATAAGTTATTTCCTGAAGTCTCATCTCATTATTTCCCTTAAACCATCTTTTTTCCCCTTATTTCACAACTATTCTTTTCAACACTTTTTTATCACCTACTTCTATTGGTCTGCGAAACCAAACATTATGAGTTCTAAATTTGTTCAGAACAGGTTTCCCTTTGGAGTCGCTAGTTTGTTGACGCCCAAAAACACAACATGAAATCCTCGCCTCCAAATGGGTTGCAATGCCTTATTACTTATCTATATTTGATAACATACTAAATAGGTGGGACCCCTTTATGTGAATAATGATGAAAGACGCTTCTTTGGTTTACACTCATGACTACCTTGCAAAAATGATTCTACAGTTTGAGAATAAAACCAAAAACTCGAGCCACTTCCATGTGAAATGGATGAAGGATGAATGTGTTGGCGATTGAATTTAAAGAAAAGAAAGGGGGGAATGTTTGTTTTAATACACATCTTGGTTTATTCTTGCTACACATATATTTTGACATGTTGTTCAAACTTCAAGCATGGTCCACATGCAGTTATGGTGTATTGCACTTACTGTATACTTGTTATTATTATGGAAAATTGATAAGTTTTATGAAATTGCAATCCTTCGCTAGCAAGGAATGTGGGACATGACATGTTTTGGTGCTAAGTGTTTAGATTAATGTGGGGAGTCCAATTTGATTTTGGATTGAAATTTTATGTGGCAAACATAGTGGACTATGTGTTGGAAGTTTGGGTGCGCTCGTACTTGGTTGTGGTTGATGGAAATTAATGTGGGAAATGAAATTCAATTACGACATGTTGCTCTTACCCTACCTTGAGGTTGCCACCTTCACTTTGTTTGCATCTTTTTTGGTTGCTTTGGCTGGTGTTGCCTCCCTTTTGCTTGGTCTTGGGAAGAATAATGGCGCTTGTTGGTTTTCTGGCATTCTCCTTACATGTATGTTGGCTCTTACCTCTCCATTCATGAACGGTAGCTCTGCTCTGAATAAAATCATGATGTTGACTCTTATATTTTCTTACAGGTAGTGTTTGATTTTTGAAGTTTATAATGGATGTATGTGGGTATTATGGTTGTGCAAATTACATTTAAAGGAGGTTTCTTCCTGTTGGCATTTAAATGTTTCAAGGTGGGAATAATGTTCGACATTTCATTCTGTTTGAATATGTGATTGTGTTTCACCCATAATGAATGCTGCTTATTTTTCTATGAGTGTTGGCAAATATTTATGGCAAGTAATTTTGGTTTCGCTCTTCTCTAGTAATTAAAATTCAAAGGGTTTTCTCTGAAATAAAAGAACAGTTGGTTTTTTTGCATAATGCCATACCCTTTATCCAGTCTTTGGAATACTTGCAACTCTTTCGAATTATATTTCCACCGTTTTTCAATATATGTCATACATGAGTATTGGCCTTGCAACCACCATAGGAGGTCTGTGAAAAGTCTATTGTGGAAATAAATGATTGAATGGTTTTGCAAACCCCTTATTAATGTTTTTCCCTTGCGTTTGCCCATACCTTATTTTTTTTATCGGATATATGGCAATTAGTAGATTCTAACTCTGGTCTTGGTGTATGTTATAGTGTTGACCTGACAATGGGAAAGATTGGTTATATGCATCAAGTCTTGGCTCGTATGTTATTTATCCATGATGGTTTGGTCGATTTTGAAGTTATATGATGTTAAAATCAAACGATGAGCACTAGTTTCACATTGGGTTTCGAACCCAGTCTGTTAATACAACAAGTATTGGGGTTGTGATATAAGTATTGTATAGTGAAGGGTCGATGGATTTATGTTTGTGTTCTCAGCCTCCCATGTTGGCTTGATGTAGTCTGGTTTTAATTGTTTCAAATGATTCTGTTAACAATCTCTTATAAAACGCTCTACTGATGGGAAAGGAAAAAATGGAAATGTAAATGGTAAAGTTTGACAGTCCTGAGATTTTCATTGGATTTTATATTGAACACTATAAAATTGTTGTGTCTTGGATTTGAATTATTAACAAAAAAAGAGTTTTGGAAAATGACGACGATGTCGATTTTCAATAAATATTATTGCATATGATAGAACAATAATCATCTCATTCATGTTCATTATCTCATTTTCCACTTATTATACACCCACCTCCTTCCCAAATACATTTAAAACATCCCATGTTCTATTACTATGAATTTCATTTCTTAAAAAAAAAATGAATGAAAAAAGAGAAAGGATTAACAGAAAAAGAAAGGGACTAGATGATCACTGATGTTGGAAGTTTGGATATGGATGCATTTTCTGTTTTTGTAAGTAAGTTACCTCTTCACTTGTTTGAACAATATTCTTTGGTCGCTTCCCATCCACGCTACCATTTTCCGCTCATTACAAAGCCCCCCATATTCATAATATCCCTATCACTCCTTGTTCAAATGGAAAATGATTATTGAGTTTAAAAGTATTGATGGATGGATTGCATGTGCTTTTGCTGTGAATGATAGAGCCAACCTTTTGATTTTATTTAGGTAGAGTATTGATGCATGGATTGTTAAGATTTTTTCATAACGTGATTGGGATATTGCTTCAGGATGAGTTTCTTTAGCAGAGAAAGAAATGGAAGAGGTGATAATATAGGTGCTAATAGATATAGAGGAAATAATTTTCAAAGAGGCCATAGAAGGCGACGATTTTCGATTCATTTTGATGTTGATCTGCAAGAACTAAATCAACTTTTCCAAGATAGGTTTTTTAATCTAGTTGGCCAGGGAATTTTGCAACCCATACCTGAGAGGCCTCCTTTCCAACCACGTCAAAATTTCTCTGGTATTCATGATCCCCCTCATGTTTCTATGCAACCATAACCACCTGCCAATGATGACTGGAAATAATTTGTTCATCAGCCTGTAGCTCATCACCATGGTTGGACTACTGTGTCGTTTCCATTACTCCCTCCTTCACCGCCAATAAATACAAATTCCCAAGCTGATGGTGTTGTCTCTCCAATACAATCCTATCATGCAAGCAAAAGGCTAAAATTGATGTTCCCAAACCAAAGCTAGATAAGGGAAAATGAGTGGCCACTCCCTCCAAGTCGTCCCAATATTCCTTTGAATATGTGTCCTCTCATATCCATCTCAAAGGTGATTGTTCCCACATCATCAGTGCATTCCACCCACAAGGTTCCCATTAGTTGAAGGTTGTTGCACAGGATAAATCAGAAATGGGATCAAAAGAGGGCAGCAGTGAAAAGAGGAAAAATGTCTCTCACAACAAATATGGTTTTTAATGCTGATTAATGCTATTTTCTTTTGAGGATAGTATTTTTATTTTAACAATATTTTTGACAACAAATACATATTTAGATAGAGTTTTGGACAACATGGATATAATGCTAATTTTGGATATAGTCATGTTCTATTTCGATGATATTAAAATATTTGATTATTAATATGAGGATGGGAGTTACAAGGCAGATATGTGAATTAAATATTTGGGGTATTATACTTCATGTTTTGATGATTATTAAAGAAATGAAAATTGGAGTGACAAGGGGTCCCACCTATTTAGTTATTATTTAAATAGTTCCTTAATTATATATTATTAATTATTTGTCTCAACCAATTAGTTAGGCTAATTAAGCCTAACAAAATAAAGGTAGTTGAACTACCATAACTTATTGGCAAAGAATAAATGCTCAATGAAATGAAGAGACATGGGGTAAGAGAGAATAGAAGGAGAAATTCTACTATAAGATTTGTTATGTACTTGTGAGATACTTCCATTCTTCATTCATTCTGAGTTAACTAGAAGGCTTAACCATCTTGATGACTGTAGGGTCTTATTAAAGGCAACATGATTCAAAATTGAATCTTATTTTCCAGCAACTTGTCTTTAAAGGTGTATGATTTATCTTTGGCAGTATGTGTGTTCTTGTTTGTTTAAGGATTAAATTTCATGACTAATAAAGAATATTTTGCAGAGTCAAGTGACAACATTTTATGGCAAGCTGATCCAGATCTTTGCTTCAGTTTTATTTTGTTGTCAGAGTCTTTTTATATGGTGCCCATTGGAGGCTTCTAAATTTGACTTTGGTCCCTACCCTCACAGGGGTTTGTAAAGAGAACTGAACTTTGTATCTCAAAATGAAATCAATATAAAAATTAGATTTTTGATTTTAGTCTCACATGTGTATTATGATGATTTGGTTCATATTTTTCTTTCATCCTTGTCTTTTATCCATGTATACTCTTATGCAATTTATTGCTTATTTTATTTATTTTACACAGTTACATATAATATATATGAAACCAACCTTGGTCCCTCGTACTTAATACTTGGAGATTAATTGTTTTTTTTTAAATTTTATTTTAAGTCTATAAACCATGGGTAACATTCCCAACTATCTTGCATTATCCCAAAAAGATCTGAAAATGCTTGAGTAAGGTTCCTCATACCTTTTCCTCAACAAGGTTGACTACATTTTGTTGGTACATATTGGTACAGGTTTACAGTGACAGATTTCACAGTGGCAGATTGATAGTGGTTTGATCAATTATTTCACACTTATATTTCAGGGTGGTTGGATGGGGAAAAGATAGGTGGTTGTATCCACCTTCTGGTTATAGCCGGAGAACATAGGGGGTTGTAGGATCCTTCTGGTTGGAGCCAGAGTATTAGGGAGTTGGAGTTTCCCTCAGGTTGTAGCCTAAAAATATAGGGGGTTGAAGCCTCCTTCCAGTTGCAGCTAGAAAACAAAGGAAGTTAGTGCTTCCAATGAATGCACTTCTTAAATACATATAAGAAAAATCATTATGTGGTTTTCTCCCACTTTGGGTTTCCACGTAAAAATATTGATGTAGTGTGTATGTGTATGATTGCTCATTGTTCATGATTTATTTATTCTGCACTTATTGAATGATATTAGTGAACTAATCATAAAGTTAACAACACTTATATATTGTGGTTAAAAAGGATTAAAAATCTCTATCATTGATTCACCCCCCCTCTTAGTAATCCAACAATTGGAATCAGAGCATGTCCTTCAAGATACATTTTAACCACTCGAAGGAGATCATGGATTACACTAATATTAGGATACCAAAATTTGATGGGGAAGATTATGCCTTCTGGAGCATAAGAGTGAAGACACACATACATGCACTAGGATTTGATGTTTGTCGATCAACAATAGATGGATACAAAGCACCAACCATCCCTCCAACAAATAAATATGGAAAGAAACCTTGAAGAAAATACTTCAAGAGCTACAAGTGCACTCCTGAATGGTTTGACTAAATCAATATACACCAAAGTTATGCACTGTGATTTTGGAAAAGATATCTGGGTCAAAATGAAGATTATATTCAAAGGAGATAATAAAGTCAAGGAAGCTAATCTTCAAATATTCAGAGTAAAGTTCGAACTATTGAAGATGAATGAACATGAAAACATAGCTGAGGCACTTTCTACGAGTTGATAAAGTAGTAAAAAATATTAAAGGTCTGGGAGACAAGGTAAATGAATAGGTCTTTGTCCAAAAGGTTTTGAGATCCCTACCAATGATATTTGATTCAAAGATTTCAGCACTAGAAGAGAGAGAGGATCTAGCTACACTGGCTATGGATGAGTTGCATGGGACACTTACATCTTATGAGATGAGAACAGAGCAAGACAATCCGATCACAAAGGAATTGACATTCAAACCATCTAAGAAGACAAAGCAAAAGGAAAAGTTAGATAGTAGTAGTAGTGACATCTCAAAAGACGATGAAGAAGTAGTCAACTTTGTTAGAAGGATGAAAAATGGAACCAACAAATATAGAGGTAAGTTCCTGTTGATTTGTTTTAATTGTGATGGTATTGGTCATTTTGATAATAAATGTCCCCATAAGAAAAAGAAAAGAAATCAAGAAGATGAATCTAAGAGTAAATAAATATACAAAGGCAAAAGAACCAAAAAGAAAATTTTCAAGAAAATCATTCGCACCAAAGAAGATAGTTCCTTATCAGACGAAGATGAAGCCAACGATAGTGATACAGAAAGGGTATTATTCATGGAAGTAGAAGATTCCAATGAAGAAGGATCTGAAGAAGAATATGAAGAGGCAAAAGTTGACTACAAAGAAGAATTGTTGAGTGCCACAGAAGTTATAAAAAGGGAAAAGAAGAAAAACAAGTTACTTCAGGCAAATTTAAAAGGAAAAGAGGGAGTTAAAAATTCCAAATCTGAAGAACTACAATAGAGATAACTAAATTAAAATCCAAGTAGAGGAAGACAGGAGAATTGAAGAATCACTCAGAGAACAGTTAGAAGAAAGAGACAAGATTTACGGAAATTTGGAAGCAAAGATTGTCACATTGAAAAAAGACCTTCAAAAGAAAAACATGCAGAACAACTCTAAAGTTTTGGACAAGATTATTAGCAGTCAACGACCACATCATGACAAGTTCGGACTAGGATATGACCAGAAAGAAAAGGGATCAATTTCTAAAAAAACAGATCAAGAAACAAAACCAAGAAGCTACGCAGAAACAATCAGAGGATCTCCTGAGAAGAAAGAAGACAATAAGTTTCACAAGGAAGATCACAAAGACATTCCACCAGCCAGAAGATTCAGGTTTCAGAATTAGTAGCAGTCAGAAACAAGAAGGCTTCAAGAAGAAGAAGGGTTCACGAGAGTAACTCATTTTAGAAGATATACAACTCCTAGGTATCAAACTATCTTCCTTGGATTATGTTATTTATGTAACAATTTTTGACATAAGGTTGTAAATTGCAGAGAAAATAACAAGAGAAAAGACAACCGTGAAAGTTATGCACAAAATGGTTATTCAAGAAGGCCTAGTGAAACACATAGAAGAAGCTACAACAGGTTTGAATCATTGAGTATTGAAACATAATGTTACAAATGAAACAACTTTGGACACATGGCCAAAGATTGTAGAATTAAAGTTCCTCCAAGAGAATCACAACATAACAATAATAGTTACATACATGAACCTTAAAGAATATGGATAAGGAAGTAAAATCAGTACAACAATGAAGAATGTACACTCGCTCTACAAGCTCAACACAAAAAACGTGGTTGGTATGTTGACAGTGGTTGTTCAAAGCACATGACAGGTGATAAGGACATGTTTCTAACCTTGAGAAAGGAAAGAGATGGAT